>CAODLS012080789.1:0-10998 GCA_948243855.1 Flueggea neowawraea
GATGTGTTATTCTTGAATTATGTTTTAAGAAACTTGTTGATACATTTTATTGGGTTTCTTTGGTTCCTATGATGGCTGGAATGTTGAGATTTTTTAGGCTCAAATCACTCTCTAATTCCATTACACCTGCCATGAAACTGCTATCATACAGTTCTTATATGAATGTTACTAGTCGAGCTAATCATAGTCCTGCAACATCATCATTTGGTTTTGTAAATTCAGTTTATCGTGGAAATCATGTTAGGGTTGGTGGGATTATAGGAATTGCAAATTCTAACTGTCTTGTTGATAGCCAATGTTGCAACACCCAACCCATTCCCTTATTTAGGTTCACATCGTCGAATTTGTTTTTCCAGAGTAGCATTCCACTTTCTTCAGGAGTTTCCGTGTCAAGTCAGCGTTTCTTTTCATCCTCTGGTGGAGGAATTGATAAACACGGAGATACTGAAGTCTCTGCTTCTGCTGCTGGGAATGGTGCAGATGCTGGTAACAGTGATGTGATTGGAAATGATTGGATTGAAAATGTTAAAGGCGCATGGCAGAGTGCGTTGGATGCGGTATCTTTTGTTGGGCAAAAGGCAAAAGAGACCTCCAATGAATTGGACCCTTATGTTCAACAGTTGTTTGATTCGCATCCATATCTAAAAGAAGTTGTTGTTCCGGTTGGTTATACTTTGGGTGGTACTCTGTTGGCTTGGGTTGTAATGCCTAGAGTTTTGAGGACATTTCACAAGTACTCAATGCAAAGTCCTGCTGCTTTACTATCTCGAGACGTATCTGGGGAACAAGTTCCTTATGAGAAAAGTTTTTGGGGTGCTTTGGAGGATCCTGTGAGATATCTAATTACCTTCATGGCATTCATACAAATGTCAGTGCTTTCAACTATAATAGTTGCATATTTTATGTTTCATGTTTCAAATGTGTAACTTCTGATGTTTTTTTTTCCCTGTTAAATTCATGGTTGCTTTGAATTGCAGTTGCACGATGGTGGCACCGACTACTATAGCATCACAATACGTTGCACAAGCATGGCGGGGTGCAGTTATCCTTTCTTTTGTATGGTTTTTCCATCGATGGAAGACAAATTTGATTAGCCATGTGCTGATTTCTAAAAATTTGGTTGGAATTGATCGGGAAAAGATTTTAACTCTTGATAGAATTTCATCAATTGGCCTGTTTGTTGTTGGGTTAATGGCTTTAGCTGAGGCATGCGGGGTAGCTGTGCAATCTATTCTGACTGTTGGTGGCATTGGAGGTGGGTGGTAGTCATTTACTCAATTATATGATGGGAGCACTCAAATTGAAGAAAACGATGAGACATAAGTCTGCTTTATATTTTTTCGCGTTCACTCTTTGAATTTAAGTGTCACCTAAGTGTAATTATTATTAGATGTCATACTGATGGTTATATGTCAATGTGCCTTGATATCCAGTCTTCTTAATGTGCAGGAGTGGCTACTGCATTTGCTGCCAGAGACGTACTTGGGAATGTGTTGAGTGGGTTGTCCATGCAATTTTCAAAGCCTTTTTCACTTGGAGATACGATAAAAGTAAGTTGGACATGTCTTCTACTTCTTGGTTGACTCAATTTCATGTCACTTAGACGAGGAGAACTTTTATTGTAATGCTAACAAGATTGTATTTCATATTTTGTCTTGTGATTCTTAATGGTGCCTTTCTGGATACTATTTTTTTTAATATGCTTAAAAGGTTTTCTTCATTTACAAAATATTAGTTATCCACTGACATACTATTATTTGTTGTTTTTTGTGAAGCGATGGATGTAAAACCGACAGGTTAAAGCAAACTTGTTTAATTAAATTATGTGCCCGTGTTATCTGCTGCCACTACTCTTTCTTTTTCTTTTCTTTTTCTTTTTACAAATATGTTTTTAGTTTTCTAATTGCAGGCTGGATCTATAGAAGGTCAAGTGGTTGAAATGGGACTTACTACCACATCCTTACTTAGTGCTGAGAGATTTCCCGTCATAGTACCAAATTCACTGTTTTCCAGTCAGGTCAAGCCTTTTTATTTCCCATTCAATTTTTCTTGAGCATATTCAGACATTATTTTCATAATATCTGTGTAATCTGATAAAATTTTATTTACATCAGCAGCTTTGTCATATTTTCATCATTAAATTTTAAGCTAAATAGACTGAAATGCTTCAGTGTTGAAGTTGGTTATGTAATGATTTAGTATCTTGTATCAAATTCTCTGTCTACTTTGTCATGTATATCAGGATAAGCATTCTTTGTTTTTCCTGTCAAGCTTGTTTTATCCAATAACATATATACATTTGAATATTTGAACTGAAAATTAAGTTTATTTTGCACTCTTTGTATTATTTTCACTTGGCATATTTCTCTGCATTTATGTGAATGTGACCTCTTTTATTAATATGTACATATTTGCTTGATTTTGTTACTTCTGACAATGAGCTGAAACCCCTGTTATCTATGCTCAGTTCACATTTGTCGCATATATTATACATATATGTTTTATAATATGTCAACAGAATGATTTGGCTATTGCAGTATTTTATGTTTTCTTCTCAAAAAATCTGTAGGTTATTGTGAATAAGTCACGTGCCCCATGGCGGGCCATGGTTGCTAAAATTCCCATGAAACTTGATGCTTTAGATAAGATACCCCAGATATCAAGCGAAATCAAGAGTACTCTTGAGTCAAACCCAAAGGTTCTTCTAGGACGGGAGGCCCCTTACTGCTTCTTATCTCGGATTGAAAGTTCTTTTGCAGAATTGATGCTTGGATACAATCTCAAACAAATGGTAAGTTTGCCTTCTCGTCCACCTGTTCGCTTATAGTAAGCAACAGAATTTACCAATTTACTTTGTAGTTCTTGAATGCTCTTGATGTGTTCACCCTTATTTTCTTTGTCGGGAGTGGTTGGGAAGGTGATTGGAACTGTACCATCATTTATTAGAATAGGCTTTTTCATAAATGGATAATCAGTAATCACACCCTTGATTAGCTTTCTTAAGCAAGCTCATTTGGAGCATGGTATTTTGAAAAACGAGTCCTAAAAGTAGCTAGATAATTGTTGATATGATTTATGGCTTTTATAATATGTTATAAAAATGTCCTCAAATTTTATGTTTATATAAAACCGATTCCAAAAATGAATGATTTTTATATTTATTTAATCTTGCATAGTGGTCTGTGAGAATCATCAAACAGTTATTTTGATAGCTTGTTTTCCATGAGAGCTTCATTTTTTTTTTTGGAAGCTTCTTCCTGTAAAAAATATTTTTCTCTCACGTTCACTTTTACTTCCTTGTCACTAATACAAGCTTAAATTTTGCGATTGCAGAGCAAAGATGAATTATACTCTGCGGAACAAGAAATTCTACTGCAGGCAGTAGAAATAATAAAGAAGCATGGTGCTACAGTGGGTAGTAACTGGACCAGCTAGTGAATACATACTTTAGATTCTGCAAGGCAGAGGTTGGGATCACCACTAACAATTTCCGATAACTCCTTGCATGACTCTGCTTCTATAAGTCAAGGCCTTTTGCACTGACGATTATGGTCCGCCTCAACACGTTTTCTTGTTTGTTTATTCAAGATGTTTCTTCAGCATCAACATTTGACAAGTTATCCTCATGATCCCTGTTTCTGATCTTGCAAAGTACATAATCATGGCCTTCAACTGAAAATTCATGCATAATCCACTGGTCATTCCCTTGGGCTTTAGCAGGCGGACACTTTGCTTTCATTTAAACCAGACAAACGCTGTGAAGCTGCTGCTAAGTGTGCAGCTTCACAGTGTTTGTCTGGCTTAAACGAAAGCAAAGTGCCCGCCTGAAATTGCAAAGTACAAATTTGGTTAAACCAGACAAACCTGTCTGCTTATCAAGCTGCTGCTAAAGCCCAAGGGAATGACCAGTGGTTTATGCACAAATTTTCAGTTGAAGGCCATTATTATGTACTTTGCAAGATTAGAAACAGGGATCATGAGGATATTTTGTCAAATGTTTATGCTCAAGAAACATCATGTTGTTATAGGAGTAGGGTCCTGCAATGAGGTATCTGAAATTGTTAATGGTGATCCATGCTTTGTAACGAAACCTATGGATGGTGAGATTTCTTCAGTTCGCGATGCATGGTAGATTTACATCACTGACCACTGTACATAAGTACCGAAATTGAAAATGAATCCGTTCATACCATCGATGTATACTGATTTTATGCTTTTGCTTTGATGAGCTTTTTTTGGGCAGCTTGGGAAAATTATGTTTTGTTTTGATGAGTGATCTTTTGGGCAGTTTGAGAATGGATTCTATGCGAGCAGTTGAAAGAATTGTTTTCTTTGGATGATTGATGTTTCAGTCTAAATTCCGTCTGTGTAATTAACACTGGGATTTAGAAGAAAAGGAGGGGGGAAAAATATTGAACTAATGTAGATTTCTCATCCAATAGAGGTTTTTTCATGATAATAGTTAGATTTTGCTGTTTTCATGATCCATTTTATGTGAGATTTGAGCGAGAGAAAATAAACTTGTTTGTTTAGGACTAATGGATGGGAAATTCAATTCAAACGATTTATATTGCCATTAGATTAACGCTTCGATAAATTGTTAGTTCAGTGATTAACATATTGTAAGCATGAAGCCTCTGTTCCAATGTAAGGCCGGTAGGTTGCGGGCAGTAATGTCAGTGAGCAAATGTTAGCTTTCGAATTCCTCTGATTGATCAAAAAGACAAATAAATTTCTCAACCAGGTAAAAAAAAAAATCTAATAAAATAAAATATTCAAAAGAAAATATTAGCATTTGATTATTTTAAGTGTGCTTAATAACCAATTACACGGCCTATGGTGAAAACAAAAATATTTATAATACTACAGTTTTAACCTTTTTTAACAAAAATATGTTTTGATTTATCATATTTTTGGGGAAAACTGTATTTTTATAATTATATTCACTTGTTCCAAGTAGTGCTAGATATGGAATTAATCATATGGTCCCAAAACGATCCAAAATGGTGTGCAAAGAAGTGGTTCCTTGAACAAGAAGAGCCAGTCCAGAAAAAATTATGCAGAGAGAACTCATTTGACTTGTTAATGCTTTGAAAGTGATATAGTGAGAGACAAGAATATGTTGCTGTTTCATGAGAAAGCTCCATTTACTAGATTGAGTCTCTGTCTTTCATTGTTTTACATGCTCTCGTGATTCTACTATTCCACGCATGAACTCTTCCTGTCCATTATGTTCTTGTGAGGGTACTGACCAGCTATCTATCCCCCGCCATCTAGTGATTATGGTCATGAATGGCTTATAAATACTTTTCGCTTTTAAATTGAAAGACACATTTTCGAACGCAAATCATGAGAACCAATAACAGGTCCAAAGTGAATAATTTATTGATTCAAAACAGAAAAAAGTAAGTGGACCATCCATACAGGGTTTAACATTTCTACACTAGGCCACAACCTTTTTTTTTTTCATTTTACGAGAAAAATGAATGTAAGAAAGCGATTAGTGGCAGTTTACCTTTGCTAAGTATGACTATGAGAGCTTTCTTTGTGCAGAATATTCAAAGAATCCTCTTCCTCTATAGAATGCTCAAAGAGCTACAAATAAACTTCGCAAGAATCAATCTTCATTGTTAGTGTCCCGATCGTTAAGGCGAAGCGGAAGAGCCGAACTAGAGACCCCAAAGTCTGTTTCTAAAATGAAGCTTAAATGCTTTTAGGAAAACATCATTCCTAAACTTCAACTTGGGTCACCACAAGGCTCAAATGCCGCTTTAATTACTCAACTACCACCTAATCGCTGGGTCACGACTTTATATCATCAATTGAAAGATTTTTCTATTGTTAGTAATTAATTGTTAATTTTTAACTGTCTCTATTTTAATTTGCTAATGGAACAAAGTTTAGATGCTGGAGAAAAAGAAAAATATTTAAATTTGTAATTTTTAGCATTAACCTGCTTATCCTTTTGATTAGTAGCGACCACTACTTTGTAAGATAAGCAATATGGAGACCTGACATCTATGCCATTTGAATGCAATTTATGTCTAACCAATTTGTCAATTTTAAGGAATTTAGCCTCTCCCTCACAATTTTAAATCTCTCAAACAGTGTAAGCTCCAACTATAGCATGACACATGACACAATTTGGGAATTCCAAAATGTACTTATTGGCTATACAAATAGTGATCGAAGTGGAGATATTAAGCAAGAAAAAAAGTACTTCAGGCTATATGTTTCATCTAGGATCAAGTGTGTTTCCAAGGTCATCAAAGAAATAATAAGTTGTTGCTCTATCTATTGTTGAAGCTTAGTATATTGCTGTTGGAAGTTGTGTTACTCAAGTTGTTTGGTTGAGAAGATTGCTTGGAGAGTTGCATCATCAGCAAAAGAATCCAGCAAAGATTTTTTATGACAAGATTTATACAATTGTTTTGACAAAGAATCCAGTATTTCATATACATTGACATCAAGTATTATTATATTTAAGAGTTGGTGAAAGACAATGAGATTTTGTTAGAGTTTTGTTCAACTAAGATCAAATTGCTAACATTTTCAACAAAACCTTTGAAAATTGATTAGTGCATGAAGTTGAAGATGAAGTTTTGCATGGTAAAATTTCAAGAGTTTGGTTTGAGTGAGGTAATATAGAAATATTAAACTAAGTTAAATTAAGAACCGTTATTAAAGTAAAAATTTAATTTTATGTTAATTAGATTTACTTTACTTGTTCAATTAAAATTTAAATTATATCCCTATAAATATAGACATAGAAGTCTCAATATAACAATAATAAAAGATTGAAAATTAATAAAATTTAAGAGAGTTTAGTGCAGACAGTAAGTGAACGGCAGCCACTAAAAGTAGTTCATGAAGAGTATATTGAGTAGAAATGGAGGTTTAATGATGAGAATGGAAGTGGGCCTATCATCATTTTTAAACCAACCCGTGAAGTGGGTCGGCAATGGTGGGGTGGTGGTGGTGGTGACTCAGATGCTGACGAGATTGAAAAAACATGGTCGCCATTGCTAACTCCAAGAAAGTGAACTTTTTGGGTCCCATTAACTACTTTTTTAACAGAACCCGCCAAACACGAGCCCTGCACTCGGTTAAGCCACAAACAAATGTTCCCACACAACCACTCTACTACACTATTGTTTGGTCATTGCAGCAACCGATTCACCTCATTACTATTTCTTTTTCTCATATATTAATAGTTTTTAGATATTTTAGAAATTAAATATATTAGTAATCTATTCATCCCCTCAATAAATTCTGTTCTTTGACTATTAAAATTCTTAAAAATTAATCTGTTGATCTGATAATTAATTATTAGTAGTTGTGTCCAATGACAACAAACATTTTTAGGGGTTGAAAAAGTTGACATATGTTCATCAAGTCTCTAGAGCATAAAATCAGACCAACTCTTATATCTTTCAAATTGAATGGAATTATTTAAGTTGGTGAACACAAGATATAAAACGACGTGAGACTTAAAAACCAGGTGATCCAGAAAAGAAAATGAATTATGTTTTAATCAAATATGTATGCTCAATATATATAAAAAAAAGTCAATATCTTAATCAATGAACTAATGATACTGTTGTTAATGGATACTAATCTATTGTGCTCGTAGACCATCTCCCACCGAACGTAATTTTTGGGCAAAAACGGACGTGGCGTGCTACAGTTTTTGAGATATGCTACAATGCCACGTCATTTCTGGCGTGGCACTGTAGATGCGCTACTTTTTTTTTTTTTTAGTTTTCATATTCTGCTTTTGTTTGTTTTCTTATATTTTCGATATTCTACTTGCACTTATATATATTAATTTTAATTATATGAATACTAATTGTTTGTTAGACTATTTTGTGTTGTTTTGTATATTTTTTTGGGATGTTTTTTTGTATGTTTTAACTAACTAATGATATAGTTAATTAATTTTAATACAATGTTAATTAATAATTTAATTAATTCATACAATTATATGAAAAATAAATTAAGTTTGTATTTACTTTGAAAAGAATAATAATAAAAAATATAATTTAAAAATAATATTGAGAGAATATTTTTTAAAAAATTAAAAATAGAGTTATGTGTTAGAAATATTTTTACTATAAATATTATATTTTTATAAAAAATTATTATAAAATAAAATTTTGAATTAAAAATGACCTTATAATGTAATCAAACAAATAGGTTTTAAACAAACATATCACCGATGTAAAAAGTGAAACCTAGCTAAGCTTTGGAACTTGTGTACTCTAACCCCTGTTACAAGTCACTAGCACACCACTAATATAGTGAAGCACTAATGTGTAGCTGTAAGCTAGTTTTCTAACTGAAGTTGGCGACAAATGGTTTAGGTAGTGGTAGTTGGCTGTGTATGCTGAAAATTGATAGCAAGAGATGTGATGATGAGTGGCATATAGTGGCAGTAACTATGGTGCAAAGGTTCTAATGTGTAACCTAAACCCCCATTGCCAATATTTTCTCTGGTCTATCCTAGGAATTTAATTGAAGTTCTTACCATCTTAATTTTAGCATTAACTGCTAACAAACTCATCCTTGTTGATATAGTTCTGGATGTTTCAAACCCACATCACATCAACAACCTTATCATTAAACAAGGTTGTTGCTAATTAGGTTTCTTAAGCAAAAATGCATGCCCATATTTTGAAAATTTGAGCTACTCAGTTTCTACTTTCTAGTCTTTGATGCAACTCTGATGCGGTTGAGTCTCAACTAGTGCAACATTACAGTTAACTATATCACCTTTAAAAAATAATTATTTTTATTTATATTTTAGCCATTAATATAATTATTTTCATGGATATGATCATTCTAAATATCATGCCGTTAGTTTGCAGATTCGAGTAAGATAAAGTTCTTATAGATAATAAAACTTCTTGAATTAAGAAAAAAGAGCCAATCTCATTCCATCACAATTGTCGATGGTCCAACAATAATTTGTTGAACACTTCCACATAAGAATCGTATGATTACTTTGGTACCGATAGTGAATAGTTCTTCTGGATAATCAGTTGTATTTTTCGAAACTAGAAACTAATTAATTATGAAATGCTTCAAAAGTTCACGGGAATGCTTGTTACTTATGATGTCAATGCAGATTGCAAATCTCAAAAAAACATCCACGAAAAGCCTTACTTTTCTTGGAAGAAAGACGAGCACTCTTGCAAGTCATACTCTACTCCTCCAACAGTCTTTAACTTTCTTCCTATATAAATACACCAACTTATTTATTCGTTTCCCACGACACAACAACACATAACAAACATTACACATTGCATTTCCCAACAATGGAGTTGTTCAGTACAAGTCACATGAGAATTCAAGTAATTAACACCTCATTTCTGCAATTTTCTTTCGTTTTCTCACAAACCAAACAAAACCCATTTTTTGACTAACAAATTCCATTAATGGGTTCTGAAATGTTGCAGGTGAAGAAGCTAGTGTTGCTGGTATTGACAGTTCTGGTGTGTGTTAATGGTGGTGAAAGCAGGAAATTGGCGACGGTTTCGGAGTCGTTTGAGTACAGTGGAATAAGTTGCAGAGCTCACACTGCATCGATAACAGATTTCGGAGGAGTTGGAGATGGAAAGACGTCGAGCACAAAGGCGTTTCAGGACGCCATTAATGAGCTGAGTAAGTAGTGAGCAGAAGGAGGGTCTCAGCTTTTTGTCCCAGCAGGAAAATGGTTAACTGGTAGCTTCAGCCTCACCAGTCACTTCACTCTTTACCTTCACAAAGATGCTGTCCTCCTTGCTTCTCAGGTTTGTGTTTTGTTGCCTCTTTTTTGCCCTTTTTCATTAAAATATATATATATTTTTGGTCTGAACGTTAAAATATATTGTTATAAGCATTTTTTTGCTTTACAGTTCTCATTTATTATATCCAAATTTTGAAAAAAATTTCAACGTATTATTTGTTATTATTTGCCTATTACTTTTTTTTGAGACAAAAAAATGTCAACTTTAAAATACTTTAAATTACCAATAAACTTATAGCTTATTACTAATTGAGTCAACTTTATAATTAAAGAGTTGAGAGTTTTATCTTAGTAGAAATAAATAAAATGACATTAAAAAAAGTTAACGCTATGTTTATTTTAGAAAATTATTTTTTGTTTTTGTTTTGTTTCTATTTTCTTAAAATTGAAAACAATCAGCAAATATGTTTGTTAATCAAGTTTTTTTTTGAACAACTTTTTCATTTTTTTAATCTCTATTTTTTAATATTCTAGAAAATAATAAAAAAATTTATCAACTAAACAGTCCCTAAGTTTTTGATTATGATATAAAAGATTGTATAGTTATAATAATAAAATGTAAAAATATGTTACACGGTATGTTGAATATCATTGAATGATAAATATGTTAATTATTTACTATTACATGAAACATTAATTCTACATAATGTCAAAATTTTGCATTTGACTACTTCTAGTAAACCAAGAAAAGGAACAGGCTTTTTAACCAGCAAAACTTGTTTTTTTTCATTTCATATTATTGCCTCCCAAGTGTTTAGCATTAGAGACTTATAGGTCACAAATTTTTAAAAAAAGGAGCAAATCAGTTTATTTGGAAGTTTTTTTCTACACTTAGTGTAGGGTTTTGTTCCTATACCAAACTAATAAAAAATAGTTATTTGTCTTGAAACATATTCCCAAAGTGGGCTAATAATTTGAATAACAATTTCTGATTGGTTTGGTGCAGGAGTGAGATCCTACACCATGTGAAGTTAAGAATTTTCCTTTATTTTTCTGGTTTTTGCTTCACAGACGATCAAGTATTTCACATTTTACCGCAACAATATAATTTCTAACACATATAAACAGGTACAGAACATGAATGAATGGCCAGTATTGAAACCATTACCATCATATGGGCGAGGACGTGATGCAGCTGCTGGTAGATTCACCAGTCTCATCTTTGGAACCAACCTTACTGATGTCATTATCACTGGTAATTTCAAAATTTA
>CAODLS012080792.1:0-10953 GCA_948243855.1 Flueggea neowawraea
AGGCATAGTGTCGAAACTCTAAACTAATATGAAAGATACATAGATATAACAAAATCTAGAAAGTTAATATCAACATAAAACATACCAAACTATTTGATGAAAATTTGCTTTTAATCAATCGCACTCTGCCCCTCCCGAGCATGCTCTGTAGATAAAAGGAAAAGTAAATTGATAACAGAATATCAAGATATCCCCATTCACATTCAGTAAGATATATTCTCTGATTTGAAATTTAAGGAATACACAGAACATACTGAACAATGGCTACTGCACCCATGACTGCTATAAATCCTTGAATCACGAGAAAGTTGGATAGAACGAGCATGAGTCATGGTTGACATTCAAAGAAGAAACGCAATGACCAGCTGAAAACAACGAGACTCTTCAACAAATTACACGTTGTTCACGCCACACTATCCCCTAATCACGAAAAATGAACAATTAGTTACCTGCCAAAAAATTAAGATAATCAATTTTTGATACATATATAAAACACAAATCAGCCAGGAAATATTTTCCGCAAATATAATCAACAAAATTCAGCTTAAATTAGTCCACTTATCGTCACGCCGAGATACTATGATAGAAGTAATAAAACTAACGGAGACATTAAGGAACAAAAATACACTAAAACACTCTTCCAGTTCACTCTAACGTACATCTTGACTGCTTTTTCATCAACCGAGAATAGAAGAAAATAAAAATACCAAACCTTAATTTTCCTCCTCGAAATCTGTTTCTTCTTATGAAAATTAGAGAGAGTAAATTCCATGAATGCTCGACTAATCTAACCTCCAAATCACTCAATCAAACAGGAAACCAATAAGAAAACCTACAAGCACAACAGCTTTCCGTGAATGCTTTGATTGTCACGGTTGATTTCACCCTCAAAGATGACAAATCTATTCACGAAGAAAAAACTGGAAACACTTTCCGAGAGAATAAAATGAATCTTTCAACAGATTAAAAGCAAAGAAAGAAAATTTTGCTTACCTTGACGAGTCAAACAGGTTTTATTTGTTAACTTTCGGTGTAGTTTCCTGTAATGTGGAGACTGGTTTTTGTGAAATGTGAGAGTTGTGCAATGCGAAAGAGACAGCGAGAGGAAGAGAGAGATGGTTGAAATTGCTAACGTGCGCCAAAGGTTGATCTTTTTTCTAGTGAGTGACGTGGACCAATTGGATTTGGAGGTTTTGGATTTTGTGTTATTATTTTTTGGTGAACCCGCATGCTTTAACAATTACTGTGGACTTTTATGTGGCGCCTTGCCGCTTCAGAGTTGGTGTTAGACTAACGTGCAAACAATGCATACTGTTCCTCTCTTCGCGGGTGACGGCTCGCTCTGTGAACGCTTTGTCACGTTATAGTCTTTCTCTTCTTTTTAATTATTTACTCTTGTCGGTTTTTTCGGCCTTCGAGGCAAATCTCAACGGTCATAACAGATTAACGACCAAAATGCTCTGTTCTCTAATTATTAATCAATATATGAATTTTTTGCTAATCAATATATGAATTTACATGTGCAGATATTTATATAAATTTGGCACCTCAAATTTTAATATTTTTTTAACTTAAATATTTGGAATATGCAAGTTCAGATTCCAAAATTGTTTAGAAACTTATTGCGTAACTAAAATTATAGTTAGCGGATCAAAAAATTAAGGACTTGTTTAGCAACTATAACATATAACATATTTTATAGAGTATATATGTTGTTGGCTTTTGAACTTGTATAACAACGATATTCTTCCACCATAAGTGATGGTTTTAATAAATTTATGAGGTAGTGTCATCTCTCCTAAAAAAATATTTTGTAGAGCATATAGCATAATTTGTATAACTAATCTATATAATATATAAAAGCTGAATACAAGTTAATAAGAAGTTGACATTTGATATGCTACCATTTTGACACGTTTTATTTTAATATCTTAATTAATATTCACTTTCCTTCAAGAACATAAAAAGTATGGAAATAAATCTTATAATAACTCCAATATTAATTTTTATATTATATATCTATCTATCTCTGTCTTCAAGACAACTTTAATTATAGTATCGAATATTTATAAAAAATAAAAATGAATTCATAGTAAGTTGGACAACGTCCAAGAGTACAACTAGTTTTATAAAAAATCATGTCATGTCTCTATTTTTTACTATTCACTCATTATTAATCATTATAAAATCTACCAAATATCTTATATGTTATACCCTTCCAAACAAGTCCTAAGAGATATTATAGAGATTCAAATATATAGGATTAAAATACTTATCAAAAAAATATTAACATTGAAAGAACAAAATGCAAAATGAATTTTAGGATGAGTTTAAAAAATAAAATATACACTATTAAAAACACAGAGAAAATAGTGTTCAAGCTAGAAGAAAGATAAAAAAAAATATTTAGAATTGTAATTATCTCTTCAACAAAAAGATATTGTTGGAGATGCTCTTATTAAGCAACTAATACTCCATTAGCCTGTGAAAGTTTTAGGTTTAAATATTATGAACAACAATTATAAAAAAATTAATATGCTATTAAAATTTTAATTTTAGCATAATTCAAATTCATTCCTATTTTTGGTAAGAAAAATACTAAACTCCACTGTGGTTAATTATATAATCACCGAAATTAATGGAAAGAATGGGTAGGGGATGAATGTGGGTCCAACCGACATATGTTTTTTTCTATAATAGTGCATTCATCACATGGCGAATTGGAGCGAATTTTGTAGTTTTATGGATTGCAAAAACTCATGGAACAAATTTGGACACGAAAACGAGGGGATCACTACACAGTCCGTGTTTATCCAATAATCGACTCGTTGAAGAATACACG
The DNA here is from genome assembly GCA_948243855.1 of Flueggea neowawraea. Lineage (NCBI taxonomy): Eukaryota > Viridiplantae > Streptophyta > Magnoliopsida > Malpighiales > Phyllanthaceae > Flueggea > Flueggea neowawraea. Next base: position 2,843 of record CAODLS012080792.1, read on the forward strand.
TGTATGGCATGGTATGTCCATTTTCTTCCTGCTTTTATGGCCTGGGACGTCCGACTTGGACACCTAACTTCTCAACGACCTCTAACATTTTACTTTTTAGCTTTTGAAAATGCAACACAGAGAGCTACATGAGAAAGATGAATTGGTTAACCGTTGGTAATTGCAGGTTTGATTTGAACAATGAAGCCGCCAGTTCTCCACACTTGCAAGCTGTAACGGGGCAACGGCCATCCAAATCAATTTTGAAGATGTGGACCCAAGTTTGGTCCACAAAAATTTGCAGAGTCATACAGAGGAGGTATCTTTTTTGTTGGGCCCGCCGTGATGGTCTTGGTCATCGGAGTCCATACTTTTAAGAAGAAGAAAAAAAAGACGAGAAAAATGAAAAAAATGTTCACTGTTCATACGGCACTAAATTTTGATAAATTGTATAGGTTGTGGTTGTGTTTCGATATTGGTAGGCAATAGTTGAACAGGGTGACCCCTCTAAGGGTAGCCGAGTGGTGAGGGTATGTTGTCCTCAACGTAAGATTGTGAGTTCGAATCCGTTTGAGCTCACTCTTACAATATTGAGTTGATCAAATATTTACTGCTCATCTTCGATGAGGTGTTACGGTGACTACACTAGTGCACGTATCAAAGTCCACTACCGGTGTCAGCTATGACTCTTGAGAACATTCCGTAACGGGGAGGTTTATTCGCCTGCATGGTCATACCCAGTAAGAGTACGCTACCTATTGGTCGTCTTCGACTCCCCTTTTTTCGAAAAAAAAAAAAAGTTGAACAAGGTGTAAATTTGTTGTTAGGTCTGATTATCTTACAAAAGCTTGAATCGAAAGTAGAAAAAAATGTAATTGACAGTTGTCCTCTTATATGTTGAAAATCAATACTAGGAAATCAAAGAACTAATTAAGGTAGTAGCAGCAACAATTATTTATGGATCATTCAAGTATTTTCATTTGATTAGGTTCAACTTATGCAAACATGAATGTTTAAAGTTTTTTCACAAAGAGCACGTTACTTAAAGTTAAAAGAGAGATAAGTATAGATAACTCTAAAAGATAGTAGAAAAATTGTTGTCATCTTCTTCAAAATTAACTATCTCTTACAAAACAAAACAAAACAAAACAAGCAAACAAGTAGAACTAGGGTGTATTGAACTCTATTCTCCTTTTTCCTTTTAATGGTGTATCTTTTGTCTCTTCTCCAATATATAAACTATAATATGATATAACATAAAAAGAGATCAAAATGTGTCACGGGCCCAAATGCCTGATAAATAGGCTCGAGCTCTCATTAGATAATGGATCTAAGGGCTTTAAGCTAATTAGTTAATTAGAGTATCTCTAATGCACCATTTAAAAATCATTTTTTTTTTTATTTTTGAATAGTCAGTAAAAAAATAAGGTTTCAATGCACTTTTTATATTTGATATTTAGATTAAAGAGTGATTTTGACTCTCCAAATTTAAATATCCAAATTCACTCTCTATTTTTCATATTATTAATGATATTCAAGTTTTCATGATATTTCTACCACTTTTCTTATTTATTATATATTTCCTATTATTTTTATTCTAATTCTGAGAGAAAAACATTTAATTTTAAAAAACGCCATTGGAAATAATTTTTATTCTCACTTTTTGTACTTAAAAATGTTTTTTATTTATACAAAAAACAAACTAAAAAATAAAGAGTAGCATTGGAGGCATTAGTCCGTCTCATAATTTGTTCAAATTAAAAATGCAAATAAGTAATAAGTTAATTGTTATTTGGTTATGCTAGTCAATTAAACTCAATACAAAAAGAAATAAAAAAATCCAACAAAACACGGATGATTGAACACAAAATAAATATGTTTTTGTTTCAATGAATTGATTACACTGATCTATAATTGCAACTGTATCATTTCAGTATTAACTACATGAATCTGTATGTTATTTTCAATACCAACGTTCAATGAATTTGTTCATTTGTAATTAGAATACTTCATTTTATGTGACGTTAAATATTGAAATAAGTATTGTCCTTTCGCAAATGTGTTGAAAAACTCTAATTAAATAGGCTAATGAATTTGGGACTAATATATCACTTATCCTCAAACTTGTATGTTTGTTTCATTTGTCATCCCAAACTTTCAAAGCGTTAAACTTACTCCCTTGAACTTGTTAAATTTTCTCAACTATTTTTTTTCATATTTTGAATTCAGAATCCTCCTATTCGCCCTGCAATTATCACTCCTGAATATAGAAGGTCAATAAAAAATAGAAGAAAGTCTTGTGATGAATTGAATAAACTTGGTAAAATTTTATAGTTTAAACAAGTCCAAGGGGTAGTTGAAATAATTTAAACAAATTTAGGTGTAAGTTGAACGATCGAAAAATTTAAAGTGACAAAAAAAGTGCAAATTTGGGAGGTAAATTATGTATTAGGCCATGAATTTGACTTACCTTAACATGGAATGCCTCCTCGGCTTATAAGATTAAATAAAATAATTTGCATTTTCTGTTATGAAACTTTAATTACCATTTTTTTCAATGATTTGAAATGGAAAAAATTGATAAATCAACGGTAATGGTACAAAATTTAATATGATAGCCACACCAATTGTATTGTCTAAGGTCATCTCCAACCCAAAATTTTTTTTTTATGCATTTTTTCACAAAAATATAGTATCTACAGTAAAAATATTTTCAACCAATAACTTTATTTCTAACTCTAAAAATGAATATTCTCTCAATATTCTTTCTAAATCACAATTTTTATTATTATTTTTTTACAAACTAAATACAACTTTAATTTTTTCTTAATTATTTGTTAAATAAAATTAATCATGTGGTTTAAAAAATAAGAATAAGATCAAAATAAAAAAAAATTGCTATAGTACTAGAGTTGCAACAGTGTCGCACTACATATGGTGTGAAACTGTAATAAAACACAAAAATTAGCAGAAAAGTCGAGTTGGGTTGGAGATGCCGCATCTACTCGATTTTTTCGTTTTACACAATTATTGTGTTAGATTGGAGTTACTCTAGCCTTTGTTTAGTTGCTTATGGAAGGAGGGAAATGAAAAGATATGAGAGAAATGACATTGCCCTTCATTTATCATCAAATTGGTGAAAAATAAAACTCATTCTATATTTTCCTCCATTTTCCTTATTTTTTTCTCATGTTCTAATTATTTCATTGAAACAAACAATAGAAAAAAAATCAATTTTTTTTCTTTTCCTTTTCCTTCATTTCCAATGAAACAAACAAGGGCTAACCGAACCAAACTTAAAAGTCACAATAAAACAAAGAAAATCCTTATAACACTAATCATTTAAAATCCACCACCATTCTCTTTGATTATCGTGTCACTAGCTAGAAGCAACATATATTTCAAACAAACTCTGCATTTTTTGCTTTGACGAGGAAGACGACCGACAGTCCGTTAGTCCACTAACGATACGTCAGATGCCAACCCAATACTCCCATGCCGTCCACCCAATCCATACCCAAATTAGACAACCCTACTCCACCCTCACCCACCCCGTGCGACTCACGTGACCGACCCCACCCACAACATTTTTGAATTTCGACTCACAGCCCCTTTTCTCCAACCCAAAAATAAAAAATTCATTAATTTATTCGGTTCTTCAATCCCTCTCCTCATTCAAATTTCACTCCTCTCTCTCTCTCTCTGTTTCATTACCTCTCGGTATCGTCTCTCCCCAGATCCACGTCGCCGCCACGCCGTTAGCTCGCCGCTCCAGATCTCAGGTTTATCTGCATTTCATTGATTAACGTCCGTTGACGGTAAGTTTGAAGAAATGGTGTCAACCGTTGGAGTATAGAGTTGGCTTTTCATTTTCTTAAGGTATTCTGTCTCGGAGGTTTATTGGATACGGATATAAAGGAGGTTATTCGGAATGGACGAGTGCGTTAAAGTTGCTGTGAATATTCGCCCTCTCATCACGTCGGAGCTTCTCGTTGGTTGTACCGATTGCATCACCGTCGTTCCCGGCGAGCCTCAGGTATCATAAATTTAATCTTAATTCTCATTTTTCAATATTATTAATTTCAAATGGAGATTAATGTTTATTAATATGTTTCTCTGGAAATTAGGTTCAAATAGGATCGCATGATTTTACCTACGATTATGTGTACGGGAATAATGGATCTCCCTCATCTGCTATATACAACGATTGTGTTGCTCCGCTTGTTGACGCGATTTTCCATGGATACAATGCCACGGTTCTTGCTTACGGACAGGTTTATTTTTGGTTTCGGTAAATTCTGTGCTGTTTGGTTATAACTGGTTTGAAATGAATGAGCTGAACGACTTGAGGTTTCTTGTAATAGACCGGTTCGGGGAAGACTTATACCATGGGGACTAACTATTCTGGAGAAGGAAGTGAGAATGGAATTATACCCAAAGTGATGGAGAGTATTTTCAGTAGAGTGGAAAAATTGAGAGAATCTACCGAGTTTTTTATTAGAGTGTCATTTATTGAGGTGGAGTACGGTCTTCTTGTTACTTGTTCTTTCATTATTTATGATGAGTAATTGTAAGGATGTATTAGTTGATGATGTAATTGTTCAATTGGGCAGATATTCAAAGAAGAGGTTTTTGATTTAATTGATCCGAATTCAGCCATTTTGTATAAAGGCGAAGGTGGAAGTGTTGCGAAGCCTGCTGCACCAGCCAGAGCTCCAATTCAAATTAGAGAAACAGTGAATGGGGGAATTACACTAGCTGGTGTCACCGAAGCAGAAGTTAGAAGTAAAGAAGAGATGGCGTCTTACTTGTCTCGTGGTTCTCTCTCACGTGCCACTGGCAGCACGAATATGAATAGCCAATCAAGGTATGGCAATGTCTGCTTTCTGATACGATTTTTACAACCATTTTTTTGATGATCAGTTTTTTTATGTAAATGATTGGTCTCTATTCGTAATTTTCAGATTCTGATTTGTTTTGTCAAGAGAAATTTACATTGAATGGAGGTTAATTTTTTATTTTTGCAGTCGGTCGCATGCCATATTTACCATCACCATGGAGCAAAAGAAAATTGTTAATTCTTCAATGGGAGTTAATAATGAAGATATTGGTGATGATATTTTATTTGCCAAACTACATTTAGTGGATCTTGCTGGTTCTGAGCGGGCAAAAAGGACGGGTGCAGATGGCATGCGTTTTAAAGAAGGTATTTATAGAGTTTTCTGTTTCTAGTTTTAATTCTCAAGATAGGATTTTTGTCTCAACAAATTTCTTTTAAATGATTTTCCTTTAATATTATATTTTGTAATGTGAAGTGAAATTTTCCCTATTGCATTGCATATTCTGTTCTAATCACGTTTCTGCATTCTAGGCATTCATATAAACAAGGGTTTACTGGCTCTTGGGAATGTTATAAGTGCACTGGGTGATGAAAAGAAGAGGAAGGAAGGAGGTCATGTTCCATATCGAGATAGCAAATTGACACGCTTGTTACAGGTATGAATTATATTCATTTTCAAGTTTTGTTCCCTTTCTTGTAATATTTGTTGAAACTGCATTTAACACTGCGCTTTACATACTGTTAACAACAAAGTAAAGTTATGACTAGTTGACTACTCTGAAACGTAAAATGGATTTTGTACTTTCCCATTATTTTCTTTCAATTGATTGTGCAATATTAACTTGTAGGATTCGTTGGGAGGGAATAGCAAAACTGTGATGATTGGTATGCCCTGTACTATTAATGATTTATAGCTTTTCATTAGTTTTGATTTCTTCTTTTTCATTTTCTTATTCCACAATTCTGCTTAAATTCTAAACTTGTTTTATATGCCAATGGTCTTCTATAGCCTGTGTCAGTCCTGCCGACACAAATGCTGAGGAGACATTAAATACTTTGAAGTACGCAAATCGTGCTCGCAATATTCAAAATAAAGCAATTGTGAGTTTTCTTCTTGTTGTTGAGTAATTTAATTCTCTGTTACCTGGCTGAGGATCTCAACTATTTTTTTTGTTATTAGATCAATCGCGATCCAATGGCTGCTCAGTTACAAAACATGAGGAGCCAAATTGAGAACCTGCAGGCTGAGTTATTGTTTTACCGTGGTAATGGAACTGCACCGTATGATGAACTTCAGGTACATCAGTTTATCAGAAGTTTAAACTTCCTTGTTTTCTGTGGTAAATAATAAATTGCTTGGATGTCTTTTGGTGTTTTAGATTCTTAAACATAAAGTATCTCTGCTCGAAGCAAGCAATGCAGAACTACACCGAGAGCTTGAAGAACGCCGAATCACTTGTGAGCATTTGTGTCAACGTGCAGCCGATGCACAGGTTGTTTTTTTTTTCTCTGTAGAAACGGATGGAAACTCATGAATTCTCCGAATATTTCCATACTAAAAATGTGTGACAATTCAACACATGTTTCAGGTTGAAAAGGATAAGTTGATAATTCAAATTGAATCAGCTCGTAATGGAAAATCTTGGGATGAGATTGATTCTAGGGAAAATCAGGTCAGAGTAAAATGATTCTTTGATAAACTTTACTATCATTCTGATCTCAATATTCTGTTCTTGTTCTTGACACAAATTTTAATATATTTTTTCAGGATGGAAATCTGGTTAAAACATATGTGTTAAAAATTCAAGAACTAGAGGGGGAGTTGCTACGCCTGATAAACTTGTCCAATTCAAAGCCTAATCGATTTGTCAATTCTGTAGACTCGGATGACGAGGGATTCTATTCAAAAAATATTTTATTCCCCCCTCTCAATGAGTTATCGTCCAATCCGGTTACAAAAGGTGTGCTTGACATTTCAAGAATGTTGAGCTCTTAGTTTCTTTTACATATTATTCGTACCATGAGGAATACATTTCCAGTTCTCTAACTTGTGTGTGAATGTTGTTTCTTAAAATGAATAAATTCACTGCTCTGGTTTCCTGTATGATAAAGCAATGTATACTACGTTTGGAAACCTTTTACCGAAGTTAAGGCTGTAGGAAGTTTTGTTGTATGACCAGGTTTATTAATATGTAGATCAATGACCAATTTTTTGTTCCATGCTTTTCTTTAAGTGAGTTATAGGCCTTAGCCAAATTCAAATGCTAATTTTGTTCTCTGGGTCATTTTACCTTCCACATATTTTACTTTACAGTTCATTATAAGACAAATTCTCTTTTCATTCATTTTATACAAGAAGGATTTGAAAATGAGGATATGGCCATAGAAGTAGAAGTTTATTTGTTTTCTTCAATTATGCAGTGGGTGAGTGCAATTATTGAAAAATGTTTGTTGGCAACTTATCTGCAGATGAAGTTGAAGTTGAAGAAAAGGAGCTGGAACATTCCTCTCTACAAGAAAGATTAGATAGGGAGCTGAAAGAACTTGACAAAAGACTTGAACAAAAGGAGGTAAATTGTAATTTAGTTGTTATTAACTTAAGGATGTAATTACCTCCTGATTATTTACGACTCTAAATTCATTTGAAATTTAATTACATTTATTCTCAGATATTCATTAATAAAGTGCACAATCTCATGATCCAAGAATTTGTTTTGACTTTAATTGATAATTAGTTGCTTGAATGTAATAAGAAATCTTTTCTTACAGAAACGTTCACTTAATTTAGTGCGTTTAGAAATGACCAAAACCGATTGTCTTAGTACTATATTTGGTGTTGCTTGTGTTATTGTTTATTTTTATCATCTGTTCAGTCTAATTTTTCCGTTCTCTTTTCTTGTAAAGGCTGAAATGAAGCGTTTTGCAAGCACTGACACTTCGGTTCTTAAGCTGCATTATGAGAAGAAGGTTCATGAATTAGAGCTAGAGAAAAGAGCTCTGCAGGTAGGCGTTGTCTCATACATTTTTTTTTTCTGTTTTTGGAAGTGCTTTTCTGATGCCAATTTCTAACTCAATTGTCAATTGGCAGAAAGAGATTGAAGAATTGAGAAACAATCTGGCAAATATCTCATCCACATCTGATGATGGCGCACAAAAGTTGAAGGAAGCATATCTTCAAAAGTTGACTGTCCTGGAGGCGCAGGTGAGGCTTTCTATTGTTGGTTATTTCCTTTTATTTGGCAAAGCTCCCCGGATTCATATACCTTTTGGCAGGTTGCCGAGTTGAAGAAGA
>CAODLS012080796.1:0-16621 GCA_948243855.1 Flueggea neowawraea
CAACAAGGAACAAGTAACCTTGGCAGCTTTATAGGACTGAAGAGTGTGCTAAAGCAAAAGAAAACACCTCATTGCAGCATCTGATAGACACAAAGTGAAAAAAGAGAAATCCAATGCAACAGGCATAAAATCTATCTCAGCATCACCAAGCTACTTACTTCATCTTTCAAAATCACTATGATCAAGTCTACTCATGTATGCAAGGAAAAAACTTGGGAACAAAAAAATGCTTCCTTACAGACAAGAAAGTGAACCTTTCAGAGCATAAAGTAGACACAGAAAAACAAATGGCATTACCTAACAGCTCATCAATCTTGTAACAAAAAGAAAGCAGATTCCCTTTTCTTACTTTCCCATTCAGTTAAACACCAATTTACTAAAATTAGCACCTTGAAATCGCTTCAATTAAGACCCCACTCAACAAGATCACTTCAAATTTAAGCAATGATTTAAGTTCTGAATCAATAACAAAACCCCTCGAGAACAAAGGAACTTGCAGAGACCCTTTTGAGATATTCTCAAATGGGTGCCCAGAAAAGGGCAAAAAGCATCAAATGCTAGTTGAATTATATGCCAAAACTGAAATTGAACAGAGTTGTATTCACATTCCCCCAAATGGATGTTTGACAGGTACCTTCTTTAAGAGCATCAAATGCTAGCTTGAATTCAACACAGGGAAAAAACCAAATTTCACAAATTGTGTACTTCCATAAACAGTAGAGGAAGGATAAGCTTTTATAGATGACAGACCTTATAGACACCTATGAAGCTAGAGAGAGAGAGAGAGAGAGAGTTTTGTGTATGCAAAACCCAAAAAAAAAGAGAGAGAAATTCCTGGCTTTTGCCTACTGAAGCTGAGAGGTGACATGTATGATTTTAAAAGACAGACTTAAGGACTGCCCAACTGCTCCTGTTACAGACCAAAAAAAACTGCTTCTGTTACCAAATTATTACAGAACCTAATCACTTTACTCCTTGTAATTACTATGCAATATTTAAATTGGTAACAAAACCTCTTTTGTAAGAGTAATTTATTATTTAATCGAGAAGAGATTGAAGAGGTTCTTCTCTTGAAGGGCAAGCTTGTTGATTGCTTGCTTCTTCGACATATTTATTAAGATTTCTTTATATAAAGACTTTAATTTTCTTTAGTAAATTTACCGACAGAAATGCCAACTATTGTAAACAGAGGCTTCCTTCTTTGCTGTTAGACACTGAGTTTTGATAAGTGCCAACTAACCCGCCCTTTTTCATTTCTTTTGAGAAAGATCTCATTATGCACCTAAGCCCCATCGCTCTCAATGAACACCACCCCTCCCCTCTCTTCGATTCACATACGCCATCCATCCTTCTCCACCATTAAACATTTTTTTATTTATGCTCATCCCAGTTTTGCGAATTAACTTATGGTCTAAGTTCGTTTAACACTACAATATATAATATTTTATAATAATTAATAATGAATAAATAGTAAAAATATAGAGAAATAAAATATTTATTAATAAAATGTTATATATCATATGTTTTATAAAAAAATGTTATATATCATATATTCTATAAAAAATGTTATAAATTGTTGTCTCAGATCAAAAAAAATATATAATTACTAAAATAGAAAACGCATTATTATTCTACTGCGTTTTGGATGATCGTCAGTTATGAAAAAAGAAATTAAACCAACCAAATTGAGGGATTGATCTCACTATGTTGTTGTAGGTCCGCTAGTATCGAGTGTGTGGCTGATTGGCCAACTTACACAAAATTGAGCATCTTTTCATAACAAAAAAGTTTTACACATCTTTTTATTATTTCATAATGTGTTCTATATTCTACTTACAAGTCCATTGATATCGGATTTGATAAGAAAATATAGATCTTAGTAGATAGTATACAGTAAGATGATAGAACAAAATATACTGTTATGTTGAAAAATTGTTAAATACCCTCCTTTCCAAGGTGTTTGGTTGTAGCAAATTAAAAAGTAAATTACAAATTAATAATTTATATAAATTTAGAGAAATTATTATGTCTCTGTAAAATTATAATATATATGTGTGATAAGGGTGTTTGGAGCTTATTGTCAATGTATAAAGACAATTTATTTTTAAAAATATATTACATTTTCTCTATTTTTTTTTACTATACAATCTATTTTGATAATTTACATCGATCAAATTTACCTCGAATAAATACTTGTTAAAAACAAACATGCCGAACCAACCAAGGATTTCAAATGCAGGACATACATTATAGTTTCTCAAGATTTAAGCATAAAGTACACATCAAATTTGTAATTTTCCCAAATAATTTAAGAAGTTTTTTTTCACATGAAAATGGGAGGTAAGGGCGACCGGTAGGTGGCGTATCACTATTAGACTTGACCATACAGACTTTTAAGTCCGAAGACACTCTCTTCGCTACGGAATGTTCCCAAGAGCTATAGCTGACACCCGGACATGGACTTGGACCCTCGCCGAACGAAGTCACCGTAACACCTCATCGAGGACAATCGGACTGGACCTGAACAATTCAGCACTAATGCAACACGGGCCAGAGCTAGCAACCAGTCCCACGCTGAATTTACGTCGCTCCCTCAGATGCTCGAACTCGTTCATATATTAAAATCAGCGCTCACAATTGCTCGATCACCTATCCGGTGTAATTTAAGAAGTTTTGCAGCAATCAATCCCTTTCTTTTCAACGTGGGGAGGAGGGGATTTGGTCAAGAAGAAACATAAGGAATAATGGAATCTAATCATCAAATTTACCGACTTGTCCTGTAGCGTGTTGCAGTGCCTACCCAGAATCCAACCAAACCCATTTCTGACCCAACCACTCGGTCAAACCAATTTTTTTATGGTCAGCCTCGGGTCCTTATTGGTTGTAATCGTGCAGGATTATTCTAATAAATGTTGCGGAATTAACGCCTAATTGGCTGGCAATAATCATGATCGAGTGTAATACAAACTACAGTACAATTTGGGAATTTTGATGTGTGAGGCGGCTTGATACCGTGTGATTTTGTGATGGGGGTCCCACTGGAAGGACTGCATAGTCAACATTGGATTGCAGATATGATGATTGAGATGGTACACCTAACTAATCAATGAGGGTACTCCTATCAAATCATTCTCCACGCGTACCATCTAAAGTTGGCGTGGAGTGGCTTTGTGGGGTTAAATAAAACCTACGCTCACTAAATTTTTTCTTTTGTCCATAACGGTCACAAAAATCGTTTTTTTAGACTATTGTCAACCATTTACTTTAAAATATAATAAATTTATACAAAAATACAACGGTTATACAGCTACACTAATTTTTTTTAATTTTTTTATTTTTAATACTAAATTAAACATTATAAATATATTTGTTTCTACACCTCTTTTTTATTAATATTTAACAATTTATACTTATATTTAATTATTCACTTATTCTTTCAACTAAAAATATAATTAATATTTTTAATAACATATAAATATTAAACATAAATATATTTGTAATACAATAATAAAAATAAAATAAATTTGGATAAAAATATATTTTTTATTTATTAAAATTTATAACTACATGCACATACAAATGTTTTAACTACATATTAAAAGTACAATATAATTAAAAAAACAATTACATATCTATCTCAATGATCATTTGAATTAGAAAATTATTTCTATAAATAATCAATTAAAGTATTGTGTAAAGCATAGTGAGCTTCCTTGTCTTTGTTCTTTTATGTTGAGCTATAAATTATTAGAAATCGAATATCTTCATCTTGAATAATTTCAATTATTGGAGGTGTTGTTTCTCTCACTTCTATAATTTGTGCATTAAGATCACATTCATTCCCAACATCATATTGTGCATGATAATGCAAGCTGACATTATATCATGTAGCACACTATTGCTCCAAAAATGTGTTGGGCTTGCAATGATTGCAAATCACGATTGTAGAACTTCAAATGCACGTTCAACATCTTTTCTACACTGTTCCTATCTCATCGCAAAATACTTTTTCTTCGGTCCATCCTACGGTTGATTCTCAAGATGTCTTCTTGATAAAAGTCCTAAAAGATAAACTAATCCAATTATTAAATATTAATTTGGCTAAATTAATTTGTCTTTTTGTATTAGTTGTTTATATTTTAATTGTAAGTTTAATTTTACAATGGTAGAATATTTTTATTAATGTTAAATTACATTGTTATTAATGTATTTATGGTTTAAATTTGTAGAGCGTGTATTTTGTATAATATTTAATTTTTTATATTTAACTATATTTTAACTATAATTATTAAACCAAATTTAATTTTAATTTAATAAATACATTGATTGATTAAAAATACAAATATACCATAAACTAAAACTATCAAAACATAAAAATAAATCTCAATTAATACAATCAAAGAAAACAAGAAATAAAAAATAAAAAACAATAAAATATATAGTAATCACTGTACTGGCCCAAATTTGAGTCGTTATAGTGATTTGCTCAAATTGCAATTGCAATAGCAAATACTGCAATTTGGTGCTCAGTTGGAGCTCGCAACCGACTGCATTTTACACTTTTTACTGCAAAATGCAGTATGTTGGAGAAGCCCTTAAGGTAACCACAATGGTTATCCCCATTTTTAGATGATTGTCATGTCACATCAGTTTTCTATTATACTCTCTTTTCATTAAATTCTCTATCATTATCCTTATACTCTTTTTTGTCACAATCACTTCTCTACTCATTTAATTTATTTATAATATACAATTATAAAAAATACATTTATTTAACTTACTAATTTTACACTTTTATTTAAAATAAATTATATTTTAAATTATTTTGGATAAATTATTTATGCAAAATTTTTGCAAATAATATTTTTTTATAAATTAGTGTCTTATGAGTAAATATTTTTATATAATTTTTAACGGCTAGTTAAAAATAAAATACATTGAAAAATTTTAAAAATAAAAAAATTACATTAATGCAATACATTAACTACAAGTTTATTACTTGATGATATAAAATCCTAAAATACATTAACTATAGTAATACCCTAAATTAAAATTGAAACATAACACCCTAAACTACATTAATTCATGCCATATATTTTTTTTTTCATAATTTAAAACAAATTAAGGGACCATCGGGGTCCCTTAAAAAAATAAAAAATAATTGACTATTAGAGCCAAAAAAAATTAAAATAAACCAGAGACATCTTAGCTATCACCGGATCCACCCTTATGCGACCAAAATATTTTGGCCACATAAGCCTATGGGGAGAGAATGGTCATGCTGAAATCCCAATATAGCAATCCAAGAGGGAGTGAATTGCATTTCTTACTATAAATAAAGTCTTTTGAAAACTTTTTAAAAAATTCTTGAAATTCAAAAACAATAGCTTAGTCCAAAACACTACCACAAAATAATGAAAAGAAAAAGAGTAAGGGATAAAGAAACAAAGCCCAAAGTTTACAGTGGTTCGATCCTCTTTGACCAACGTTCACTCCTCTATCTCATTAGAGAGTTTGAATCCACTAAACTTCCTCTCTTTCGGGTGGAGGCAAACCGTTTACAGCTTCTTGTTTTTCAGGATCACAAGAAAACCTTTTGCACCTTGTTTTTGCTGGTCAAAACAAGAAAACCACACTCTTTTGTTTTTTTTAAGGAAACAAACAAAGTAGACATATTCTTTTCTCAAGCTTTACAACCAAAGCTTGATTACAACAGTATTCTCAACTAAGTGACAGTATTCTTAAACCAACTTAGTAAACAAATAGCAAGTAAACAGCTATGTTGGTAAGCAAGTGTTCAAGATCAAGATAAGAATGCCATAAGAAAGATTATCAAAACCTTAGGCACTCTCGGGGATTGTTCTACTTTATCTTATGACTAGGAACGTCTATTTATAAGAACTCTCCAAAAACTAGTCGTTGTAATTTCCAGGACAGCTGTTGTGAGAGAGTTGCAAGATGTTGAATTTAATGACGTCAGTCTGTACTACGTGCGCACCAAGTGTACTATGTACGTAGTTCATGATTATATCAGAGTCCTACGTGCAACGATCTTTCTTCTGCGTGCATAGGTCAAGTTTCAGTACCCACTGCTTGATATCAGGTGGTAACTACGTGCTTAGTTCTCCCATTTATGTACGCAGATTTTGAATGTTGTGTGCGCTATATTCAATGCTATGTACATTGTCGAGTTTCCAATGGTCATGCCTTTGATCTTTCTTGTGACTGTGTTAGAGAATATTTGAATTTTCAAATATTGATGAGCGTCTGCCATTTGTCAGATTGTCCAGCTCACCTTATCTGACACCTTTGTATTTTTATCCTCTGTGAGTGGGTCACTATGCTGATACTCTCTGAATTCATGTCAGATAATATTCGGTTTGAATTCTGACACACTGCAACAGATTTTGGGGTTATCACGTCAGACAGATATCATCCTCGTCTACGTGCTTAGATTTTGTTCAACGTGCGTAGTATCAAGTGGTATTTAAACTAGTAAGTGTCTTCTTTTTACTACGTGTTTTGGTCTATGTTTAACGCACATAGCAATATATTGATTCATTATGTTTTCTGATGCACATACGCGCACAGTATGATACTGGGTTATTCTTCTTTACTGATTCATTGCGTCTACATGCATTGCATTTGGCTTGTACGCGCATTGCACCTGTTCTACGCAACTTGCATGAGCTCTTGTGCCCATAGCGTCCATTTCTGAAATCTTGATATGCCTCTATCTCTGATCAATGTGCATAGGTCTTGGTTCAAAGTATATGATCATTCTTTAACGTACTTAGAGAGTTGAAGAACGCACATAACTTAACTGTTTCAATTGTTTTGTTAAATTATCAAAATTCAGGAGTTTTCATGTTTATTAAAAACTGATTCAACACATGCGTGTTCAATGTCTCTACATTGAGCCTGCATCGTGGAGATCCTTAAGGTGATAACAGATATTTCTTAAATTCACACTTATGACCTATGGTAAATTTGGCCGTTTCAGTGGAGAAGCTCCGGCCACCTGAACATGTTTCAAACAAAAGTAGCCATCTAGGATTTTTATGTCAGAGTACTTGGGAATTTAATCTGACGTGGATAATCGACAGGGAGCAGTTGAGGGACCTAGTTTCATTTTACGTGGAAATTTAAAAGCTCATAGCATTGGAAGGTTGCCCTTACTCGTCGGTTCATTTTCATGGAAAAAATAGTTATTTGGGAATTCAATAAAATGATTTTTTTCTGCTTAGAGAGGAAGGGTCAGTCCGTACTAGCAACTCCCTTCATTGCTGCTTATGGATATTCTTTCTCTACAAAATGTTGAAAAAATTGCGAGAGCTAACTCTTGTCACTGTAACACCACCAATAAAGTATAAGTACTAAGAACATAACCAAAGTGTAATTAGACTCCTATACAAGACAATAAAGCCTCAAAAACTATTCCCTCCGCTAGGATGCAAAGTTGACCCAGTAATTTGGTGAAAGCACACCATAACACTAGGCTACTACCACTTGAAGTGTTTTAATGCTATGAATTTTGGAATATGGAAAACCAATATTTAGACATTGTACATTATGTAGTCTTTGAACCATTAACGATTTTGATATCAAGTCCGTCAACTGATTATTGTCCACTGGTAATATTTGAACAATTATTTTCATTTGTGTTGAGTCCATGAACCATTAACAGTTTTGAACTTACATCTGTGTACCAATATGATTTTAGCCTTTGTTCCTCAACATTATCAAAACTTCCGTTCTTCCACTAAGTTCAAGGGTTAAGGGGAAACAAAGCAAATTATTAGGAAATTACTAGTGAAAACAATTAATTGAGGAATTTTAAAGTAAAATCATTAATGATTTAGGGTGTTATTTGATATTTTATGTCATACATTCTAATTACGACAAAACAGGTAGCTAACAACTATCCAAATTCCAAATCCGCATTAGAATAACAAAACAAAAGCACGCCGCTTATAAGTTGGCAGAGGTTGAAGGAAGTAAAAATGGAATGCAAGCGAATATTCAAAAACCGAAACAAAAAAGGCAATGAAGATTTGATTTATAATTGAAACCCAATAATTGAAGCTGTATCATCAAAGATAGTGCAGGGATGGAATTAATTAGAAGATAAGGAAGAAGACGCAGCAAAAAAACAGTGGGCCAAAAATATCAAACAAAATTCCTAGAATCCTTTGAATCAGCATCACTGATTTGGTTTCTTAAGGTGGTTGATTCGTTCTTAATCACCACAGTTAGGCAACAATAATGAGGCCCAAATCAAGAACGACCCCACATATATCACGCGCGTGAGGTGGGCCCATCTATCCCCCTCTATTGTGGTCCTCACCATTTGGCACTGATGGGGCTTGATACCTATGACCAGAATCTCATGCAAATATTTTTTTTCTTTAGATTAAGGCTTAATTAATTCTCCAATAACTTATATATAATCATGGTTTATCTCTTTTTCGGTGGTTTGATTAGTTGATAGCCCATGCTTAAGGAGTCTCCACACTCTTTTAGGCCACTCGAATTTCTGCTTTTAGAGAAGCTTTTTCTTCTCTTCTTTACACAAACTCACTTCTTTAGTTTGGCATAAAAACTCGTTTTAGCAGCACCTAAACCAACCGTCAACTATTAACCACAATATGATTGTAGATTACCAATGTTTTAGTCAACATTCAATATATAACATTTTTAGAAAAATGCGACTGTATTGATAGAGTTGTTTAACTAATAGTTGCTCTCGTTTTCGCTAAATTTTCAAATTCGATAATATAAAACCGAGTCAATCGAATCCTAACAAGATAAACTACTTCTAGAATCGGAATTATACAAACCAAATTTTGTCACAAAGTGGGGAAAATCCTCAACATGAACTAAAGCAACATTAAATACATATTATAATTGAGAGTTGGATTATAGTTCAAAATAGTAGTATAGTCAAGAAAAAGGAAAAACAAACTAATGGGTTGTTATAATAACGCAAAGAAAGAGATGCAAAGCACAATGCAAAAGTGATGAGGATTAGATATAAATAAAGTGAATGAGTAGTAAAATGAAGTTCCATGATCAGATGAAAAGAATCTAAAAGAACCCCATATGGGAATATCGTCCAATGAGACCAAACGGAAGCATGCGCAGAAGGGAAGTAATCATAGTTCAGTTTCCTTTGGAACTTAAACATCAGAAAGGCTGCTGTTAAGGAAACTGCAATTTGTAATGATGCCTTTCGTTATGCCTCACAATAAGCAATCATTTTAGAAGGCATTGATGTTTCCACGAAAAGAAGTTACCACTACCATAAGGGTAGTCGTAATGCGGAATCTTAGCGGCTGACATGGAAACGCGTTATTGCGTCCCTATGTCGTAGCCGTCTTCTTGCAGAAAGACGAACTACATGTGTCAGGCACGAGACCAGTTGTTTAATCTTTTTCTTTTAAATCAAAATCTGACCGTTGGATCGTTTTGATCCAATAGTCAGATTTACTCTAACGAGATTAAAATAAAATTGTGTTTAGTAGAAAGCTGAGTAGGTGTTCCACGAGACTCTTAAAGTAGCTCCTGAATTACGGATGAAAAAACTAAGAGGTTAGGAACTGGGGATTTTAATAAAATAACAATAAAAATGATGAACAAGCGTCCCACATGACGACTTCATAGACCGTGAATTACGAGTAACCTAATAAGAATTGACATATCCTGACACAAAGCCTAAGATATGCCAGGACATATGGCTCGGAAATTAAGGTTACGCTAATCAAGCAGTTGTGTTCTAGTTGAGGCATAAACATGTGTTTAGGTATTGACTGCCATGTCAAAATTTATGTACTAAACAATGCAAATCCACCTTACTGGATCCTCACTTCTTGATTGAGATTGCCTATGTTGGTGTCTACATGGTTGGTACTTGGTAATCTTCTTTCTTTTTGTTTGTAATGAGCATCATTCACCGAAAATTGTTGCGACGAAGGCATACTTCTTCTTGATGATTAATTAAGTCAGTACCTGTTGCTGCATGCAAAGACATTCTTTCGGAAGCCAGACTTTAGTTGGGTTCTCCTAACACGAAAAATTGGTTTTTTGTTTTTACCTTTTCTTTTGGACAATTTTTGGTATTTTGAGCCCTCAACGACCTGTCATCTAGAGAATAATGGAAATAATAGATTCACGTTTGGTCGGCTACGATGGCGCATCTATTCAAACCAGGCCGTCTAAGAAAGCTTATAACAGAACCTACATGGGCCTGACTTTGAGTCGCTTGTGTACATACAGAGTCGGGCTGAATCAAGGCCGAGTGGATGATACCGCCCGTCCAATGGCAAACAGTGCAAAACTTGATTCAAAACAATATCATTAAAGTAGCGAATGAACTACCAATGGGCTTCCAATTCTGAATTTGATACTAAAGTAAATTCCAGCGTAAAAATATTGATGGTTCGATCTCTGGTTGGTTAGAGCAGAAATGACTTATCAAAATATTAGCGAATGAGCAAAAATAAATCTTGTTTTTCTTCGGTCAAACAATACTAAAGTCGCATGTAATCATAACCGAAGACCAAAACCAAATCAGGTTCGAAGAAATTCGTGCAAGTGATTACTTCTAAAACGATAATTGAAGCACCCATTTCAATTTTTCTCGGGAGTTCACGTTCTTCGTTCTGGCTAAGTTTGCAATCTTTTTGACCACTAATATTTGGCGTGTCATTCTCCTTGCTTCGTTAATAGCAGGGTGCGTTCACCTTTATCGAAACGCTTCCAACTCAATCACTGCTGTGCTTTTCTTCCCACATTTGTCTCACCACTTACTCCTATTTCACTTGTAGCTTTGATCTGAATTCATGCGAACTCGGAAGGGCTAACCAAACAGACCAGAGTGTCCACAAACCCGGTAAGATTTGGGCCACCATGGGTCAATAATAATAGTGTCCTTCCCAAATTTATTTGAACTAGAAACAGCGGCCCGTGCTGGTCCCTGGCTGGTACTATTAAACCACCTTCAGAACCGGATCAGGTTGCAACCAACATTAATTAACCGTATCACCTAGTAGATTCTGTTTCTCCACTCTACTATCTTCTCAGGGACTGATCCTACGGTTCAATATACGGCAGTTGAGGCGGGAACAGAACGAACGGTAGTGCTCTAGACCACGTGGCACAACAACAATAAAGAGCAGATGTCACAAAGTGGTGAATCGCATGGCCTAAACCTAAGATTCTAAGCTGGATTTGAGACGTTGACAGGTCTCCCATTTTCAATGACCTATAGCCTCATCCTTCTCTAGTCTCTCTGTTTTCCCAGTCTAAACCCTACTTGCTCAATCTTATCTAATAGTCTCCTAGCTCCTATGCACGGAAGCCTTTATACATAGTTCTCCTGTATTGTCAACCCTTTCTTATAAATTAACATGGATGCGATGGCCAGTTCAAAAAGAACATAGATGTGATGGAAATTTATTAATTACCGAGGCATTTATAATTCAGAATTTTAAGGAATTGGGTAGTGAGGAGGAGTTTTTCGGTTCGAGTTATTTAACGTTTGTTTGGTTGTTGGAGAGAAGGGAGACAAGAGTGGTGACAGTGACAAAACTATTTAAGGGCATCCAAGAGATTCAATATTTTATGGAGTTAAAATATATTATATAATTTTATATAATTTTATTATTTATTTTAAAATTTAAATTTAATTTATTTTTTAATAATTAATATTTTATTATTTAAATTTAAAAAATAACGAGAAGGGTAAAAATTTACTTTCTATATATATGAAATAAATCTTTACTTCTTTTTTTATTTTTAAATTTGATCAATAAAATATTAATTATTAAATAAATAATTTAAATTTTAAAATAAATAATAAAATAAAATAAAATAAAATTATATAATACATTTTAACTTTCTAAAATATTGATTCTGTGCTCTAAAAAAACAAACGTGATCCGACTGATTGCGATAAATGGCATAGATGACAAAACTTGGCAACTAATGGCAGGTCCTTTTGGACTATGCATGTCTGTTCTATGCGAATTGATGAATTGGACCCCTCAAGAGGTTATCTCTTTTAGTCAGATCTTATAAAAGGGTAAAGCCTTTTAATGTTGATTAACAGATGAGTCGTAAATTGTAGATCAGTGTGCGAAATGTGTTTTCTTTAATACAATAGTTACTAATTACATGATGTGCCACAGAAGCTTAGAAAAAGAGCGAGTATTATTGGTTTTACACGTGAGTCACCACAAGCTCATTCCAAAGCCGGATAATCAGAATAACATAGAAGAGACCAAATATCAACAAGCTAGGAATTAAATTGCGTAACTAGTTTTGGGTAGAAGGTAGTTCCAATTGTCCTCACAGGATTGTACAAATGGGCACAGACTCAATCAAGACGAGGACAATTTAGACTAATATGTGTTTGTCATTTTGTAAAGATCACATGAAAAATCAATACAAATCAGAGAGAAACTGGACCATGAATTAAAGGCAGAGTAAGGGTAAGGTTAAAGGAAAAGCCAGAGATTAGAAGAGGTCTCCCCTGAAGAAACACTCCCCTATACCATATAAACATACATTTCTCACATTTCCCATCAAACCAATAGGACAACACAGCCTCAAATGAGCTGTTACTGATGAAGCATGAACAACTAAGGACTCAAACAAGGAGGGCGCCCCTATAATTGTTGGGACCATTTTAGGGTATCAGTTTAAGGATTCACGCTATAGTAGTATAGGTTTTTTTTCCCTATCCTTTTCTTTCGCAAATTAATTAGTTTGGCCATGCATGAAAGAGGGAAGTTTTCAGGGTACACTTCAATTGAATTGGCCCCTAGCTGCTCCTGTTATTTTGTCTTTCAAATTTGATTAATGCTTGGACAGACTAGGACATGTAATCAAAAGACTTCTGAATCATGAACTAGATTTGGATTTTATCATAATATTTGGTTCCGCTAGTTTTCACTAAGAATTAAACTATTGACGTTTTAGTACAAAAATGACTCCAATACTACTAAAATTTCGAGTTTTTGGCAATTTAGGTATATGCCGTTTTATTATTATTCCATCAAATATATCCCTTATATAAATTATAACTCAATAAATGACCACTTGTCATCTCTACTTCTATTCAATAGTTTATTTTTGCTATCTAATTTTTTTTGGTACATTTGTTTCCTAAATTATGCAAGAACCCAATTAGCCCCAATGAACTTCGAGCCGGGACCTAAATTTCGAGGTTGGTGTAGTTGCCAACTCGGTTAGGCCACTTTACACTGCTACTTAATATTGTCTCTATTGGACAATACTTAATTACAAATTAAGCGTCTGCATGCGGTATGCCTGAGAAAACACAATCTACCATGGGTTTTGAGTAAAATTTTAAATGATGAACTAGCTAGCCTAGATGCAACTAATATTAACACATTACTTTTCCAATGCTGTATTGCACGAACTTTGTTTTGGCAATAATGTCCATCCTGTCAGCAACAAGCATTGCAAATCGCAATCATGTTTTTGACTAAAATTAAAGATGATTGAAGAAATTTATATAAGTGTGTTTCTAACTTTTCTGTTCAAAAAAATAAAAATAAAAAAGGGCGAAGTAGCTATTTACTTTGCAATCTTTTTCTTCACCAATTTGCATACTTTTTGACCATCAATCGTCTTTGTTATGGACCCTTCTTTTTCTATGTTATGGTTTGTTGGGGTGTTTCCCTTTATATATATGCCTCTTTCAACGTCCCATCAAGCTTGTTTTTTCCTTAAAATATTTTGGCCATTTATTATCTTGAACATAATTATTTCGGTGATAATTACAATTTTAATTAAACCATGCATTTAACGACTTGATTAAAACAAAAGAAGAATAGCTGGTGGCAATATATGTGTTTATAGGAATCGATCCCATGGTCGTTGAATTAGAAATATTCAAGCGTACTACGGTACTAGCTAGCTAGAGCTCATTCCATTATGACAAATCTCTCGACTGTTTTCTTAGTGCCTTAAATAGTTGATTTATGATCACCATTTAATTTAATTTAATATATAGTCACAAAATTATAATTGATCGAGTTTATGCATGAAAGAATCTAGTTATCGGTTTAACAGATAAACAATATATAGTAGTAGGTTCTGCGGAAGTTCGACCCAACAAGTAGTGGAAGATATTAAGGTCAGGATCGGTTGATGTTGGTCTCGCGAGCAAACCACGGTCGGGTTGGAGATCAGAGTGCTCGTCTGTTTCGCAGCCTAAATATCATACGGATCGGGACCATCGACAGACGAATAACGAGTGGAACAAGAGGTGCAGCATGGAGGAAGAAACTTTCTCTTCTTCCTTTCCTCCCTCTCTCTCACGTTTTTGGTGAGTTTTGAAAGAATGGAAGAATTATTTCCTTTCCTCCATATATATAAGGCCTTAAATGAACTTTGGGCACAATGGGCTAAGCACATGGGCCTTTTGGGCCCATCTCAATTGGGTTAGCCAAATGGACACGGTCCACTGTCCCAGTTCACACATTGACCCACCGAGTTCGGTTCATCCATCATGGGCATACCGTTTTTTCCAACATCTCCCACTCGCACATGACGGCATGGTATATCATCATGTAACATGGTTAGCACTCATATAACCATGCTCGATCCTTTCGTCATACAGGCAAATAGACCGCGCGGCCAGCATACGATAAGAGCATAATTGCTATACACCTGTAGGGTATATATAACAACTCCTTACTCAATCCTGCCAGAAGGCGTGTCTTGCAGAATAACTCCATTTTGTCATAGTGTATAGAACAACAGAACAACTTGTTGGAACGTATGTCTTTCCCCTAGTTCGTAACCACACAATCGCTACTTTCAAACTACTCGATCTCACGAAAACTTTACTCATAGTTCGCACATCATGTGACAGATCACATGAGAGCTAGCTAAGAAAACTTATGAGACTAGTTCAAATGCGTCTAGAAATAAACTTTCCCTCTTACAACAGACAATTCACATAACCAAATTTACTTGCCCAACTTGTCACTCTTGGTCGAATCAATCATGATCATTAACGGCAAATTAAAATAGCCAAAATCAATTACACGTCTTGAATGTGTTAAGGGTTCTAATGGTAGGTATTACCGAGAACCACATGTTCACGACAGGGTCTCACACTAGGAAAAGTGAGATCATTTTTCAATCTTTTTCATCTTTATGGTCGTGTATATAGCACACATGGTATGATCATATGTTGTGGTGTTATTTCCTTCCCTTGGAGGAGAGCATGTTTATACAATATTGTCAACACCAAACAGAAGCTTCGGTTATGATGTATTTTGTCATCTAACCTTAATCCACACCGTAACAGGATTACTTCTGGCTTTAAGACATAATATACTAAAAGTCTTTCAATTTAGCATCTGATCATTTTAATGATCGACATAGATATTTATCCCTATGGCATACATCTTTTTTTCGTATGACTTTTTCTTGCCCGTTTAAAATGAACTCACAACTGTAAAATGCAAGACGACCTCTTGATTATGAAAACACTCTAAGTCTCTTTCTATATTCAAAACCAATTTCATCTTAGTTTTTCCCCCAACGAACTAGGAAAACTAAGGTAAACATTTGTGTGAGTGGATTACTTCTCTGTCCAACATGCTTTCTCATTTAACGATACTACAAATGTCAAGTCTCAATATTTGTGCTCGTGTATTGCTCATGACGATCTTATTAAAGATCATGTTATAAGGGATTACATACTTTGTGTGTCATGCGCATCTTGAGGAACTTATTTTTCATTAGCTTTTATTAACGGGTCTTCAATCACGTCTCACATGAATTTACATTTTCAAGTTCACTTCACCTTGTGAAACTTGTACTCAAATTTACTTGTCCTTATGCAAACAAGTCTTTCACAACACGAAACTTGGTCTCGATTTGGTTAGACTTATATTAGATCTTTTTTATCTTTAAGCAATCGAGGTTGACTGTCACTAAAGACAGTCGTTGGTTCTTTAGGTGGATAGAGCTAAGTGAATCATTCCACTTTATAGCCCATCTTTCAATTACACTGCAGGTAATGAAGCTATAGTATCAACTTCACTTGCCACATATTTATACGTGTTCTTCACTATTACGTTGAGTAATCTTTTTGTCAAGTAAGAACACATAACTAGACATGAACATCCTCACGTCCACATCATCATATGGAATACCAACTGTGTTTATTTTTATCACAAGTCTTTATGATAACACAGTACATTGCAACGCCTCTAAAGTACCCAAGTATCACACCCCACTGCTTTCCAACATTCTCCTTACGTGTTGGATCAATATTTACTAGCTAACTTAATTGCATAGCAAACTCTAGATATTGTGCACACTTAGGTATTTACTATAATACATTTTCTTGTAATAAATCCATGTACTCTTTATTAGACTACAAAATACATTCACATGACATTTACGTGAAAAATATTCCTTACACATTCTTCCTCTCACACAGATTTATGGACACATGCACTTACTAAGAAACTTTCTCTTAGTCAAGAGGTATTTATGGGTTATGCATTTCTGCATCTTGAAGCGTTCTACTAGTTTATTGATCCATCTCACTTAAAGAGGTACAACGATTTAC
>CAODLS012081114.1:0-14686 GCA_948243855.1 Flueggea neowawraea
TCAAAAAATAATAACAAAACACAATCATGTCTAATTTTTAATAAATAATTTTGTAACATTACTCAAAATGAAATTAGATATGATTTACTCAAAATAAATAATAAAATGAAATTAGATATGATTTACTCAAAATAAATAATATTGTTACAAATTATTTATTGAAAATTAGACATGATTATGTTCTGCTATTATTTTTTGAGTAATACTGCAAAAAACAATTAGTAATTTTGATTAATACTCAAATGAAATTAGATAGACCGTTTATATTTTTTTTCATGGCATGATTGTGTTGATAAGAGTTTTATGTAGCTGAAAAGAGCTCTTAACATGATTTTAGAGAATTCAGTGAGTTTATAGGTGAATATTGAAGTTTAAAGGACTGACAGGATATTTGCTGAAAGTTCAGGGGTTAAATGTGTTCTGTTATGTTTTAGCACACTGTTGGCATCTATGTCATCAACCCCAAACAGAAAAATCTGACTTATATAGTAAATGTATGGCGTTATGCATCAATGGACTAATTACACCGTTTTAAAAAATTGGATAAACTAATAAATAGAAATAAAAATTCGATAAATTAAAAAGATATTGGATAAAAGTTCAGTAGACTATATATGGGTTCTGCTGCAGTATCTACGTCCACAAGAACGGTCATATATCTGTTTCACATCCCTATTTTTTTGTTCAAGTGCTTTCCATGCTAAGTTATGCCCTACAACATCGAACATTATTCCCAATTAATTTTAGGGGAAGCTTGTTTTAAACAATGTTAAACTGAGAGTTACAGGATATAATGATTGTAGCTAGGGATGTTTAGACTTGTGCTTCCATGTTTCAGGCTTAGTCATGTATAGAATTATTTTTTAGTATAGATTTTTAGATTACCTCTCTACTATTTTTTTCCTGTTCAAATATGAGTCAAAATTTGGTATAAATAATGGAGAAAGAGTCAAAGGAAAATTGTGTATATTTGTACAATTATAAAATATAAATTGATTTTACCAAAAAAATAGAAAAATTACACTAACATCTCTAAAATTTATCATAATTTTTCATTATATTTTTAAATTTTAAAAATATTCATATTATGTCCGTGGAACTTAATATCGTTTCTTCACAAAAAATATGAAAGTACCAATATATCCTAGTCTCTTTTTTTGTCTTTTATTTTGCTTTTCTCTTTCATCTCTATCTCTTTCAAACCACAACCTCTCCCGCTGCTTTTTCTCTCTCCATCTCTTCCACTCGTTGTCTCTCTCTCACCATTGCAATTTCCTCTCACAAACCCTCACTAAACCCCCATGTTTCTTTCCTTTCCTCTCACCACTGCCATTTACTTTCCTCTTACAAATCCTCACTAAACCCTCACTGTCATTTCCTCTCACAACATTTCTGTCTCACTCATCGTCGTTTCACTTCCACTTTCCTCTCAGGCGGACGGCGCGATTCCCCCCACGGGGAGGTGGCGGCGGCAGCGAGCTTCTTCCTTGGTGTTCGACAGGGCGAACATAAATCTTGACCGGCAGCGGCTCTCCTTCACACTCTAGTGGATTGCGCGATTTCCCCCAGCGGCGCGGTGGCGAAGGTGAGCTTCTTCCTCGGCGTGCGACAAGGCGGACATAGATCTTGACCGCCACAGATCTTCACATCCGTTGCAACAGAACATAACATGCCAAATTGGGTTTTCTAATTTTGAAGATGAAGCATAGAGTTAGCCCCGAGAGAACTCAGGCTATATTATATTGTTGAATAATATTCACGTCATGAAAACTGATTTGTCCCGTTGACCTGGGATAATGGCGTTAAATTTCTAATACTAATAGTAATTTTTTAAAAATCTAAGGATACAATAAAAAATTATGATAAATTTTAAAGATGTTAATGTAATTTTCTGTTAATTTTAAATTTTACAATTTATTAATAATTATATGTACTAAACAAATAAAAATTCAACTGTTAATTAATAAATCATAATAAAATTTTTTAATTTTAATAAATTAAATGATAAATAATAAAATTAAATTATAAATTGATAAATTATATAATAATAAAATAATAATATATTAAATATATTGTATACTATCGTAATATAGAGAAAACCTATAATTAAAGGCTATTATTTTTATATTATCATCTTATCCAAAACTACTTTTTTTTCCAGTTGGATAGTAATCTTCCATCTCTTTTTTCTTGTCTAGTTGTCTTTATGTTCAACCTCAAAATTTTAAGTTGATTTTTTTGCAACATGAATAAGGCTATCATGACTTTTTTTTAGTAAAACATGTTTTATCAGAAATGACATAGTATAGCTATTATGATTTTATTTTTTTTAGTCTCAGAATATTATTAATAAAAAATATAAAATATAAAATTTACTCATAAAAAGTGTTACATAAATTTAAAAATTTCTTTGAAAGTCATATCATTATAAATTAAACTACTATAGAAATAAAGGTATGTTGGCAACCAAGTATTGTTGGCTCCAAAATTAGCAAGAAGATATGTCATTTTGTTGTCCTCTCCATAGATATGAGATACAACTAAGTGGGTCTGCTGTAATCGAAACAGACAATACGCTCAATCAAGTCTGTACTCCCAAGGGATCTCAGAAGTTTTGCTTCTGAATACATTAACTGCATACATAGAATCACTTTTAAGTCAGTCATTATATCAATCCAAAGTCAAATCTTTTATCACTCTAAAAATAGCTGCCTTAAGTTCATAGACAAAAGCAAAGGTAGTGTTAGTGTGAAAAGCAAATGAACCATGACAAAACCTCTATGATTTCTAAATACTCCTTCCGCCCCTGATAATCCTAGGTTATCGAGAGAAGAATCATCTATGTTTAAGTTAACCTAAAAAGTTTGCGGGGACTGCCACTTAATAGACATAATAATTGGAGCTTTTTTAGGAGTATCTTGAATTCCCATATTTCAAAGAAAGCAAGCTCTTCAAGGGTGTCATTCATTGTATGCATTCTGAAAGCCTTATCAATTAGGCTGTGCGTAATGACATCTTAGTCGTTGATATGGGAACGTATTACTGTGTCTCTATGTCGTAGCACGTCCTCCTGCGGGAGGACGGGTTACATGTATCAGGTGCGGGACCCACTGACCCCGTGTCTGACACATTAATTTTTTTTTAAATCAAAATCTGATTGTTGAATCACTTTGATCTAATTGTTAGATTTATTTCAAATGAGATTAAAATAAAATTGTATTTAGTGAAAAACTGAGTAAACGTCATGCGAGACTCTTAAAATAGCTCCTAAATTACAGATGAAAAAGTTAAGGGGTTAGGAACTGGGAACTTTAATAAAATAACAATAAAAATGTTGAACAGACGTCCCACAGGATAACTTCAGAGACCGTATGTTACGAGCAGCCTTAGAATTTCTAATAACACGTGAGATATGAGTTTTGACAACCTAAATTATTTAGACTTGTATATCTCTTCCTTGCTTGTCCTTATTTTTATAAACTAGCATTCTGTATACGTGTATTGTACGTTATTGAGATATTTTTATTTATAATTTAATTATTTGTTAATACAAATATATATCTTTAAATTTTAGTAGTTAATTTTCATAGTATAAAATAAGAAAAAAATAAATTATGTAGAAAAAAGTTAATAGAATACACTTAATTTTTTTGATAAGTCGAATATGTCTTTTGATACGTTACATATAATGATATTACTATGTTACATATAATCACAATTTTGAAGTGTAAAATAAAATATTACTACTATAGATATCCATAATAATCCATTTTAATTGTAATACATATTGTAAATATTTATCTAATTTTGAAATCCATTTAAGATAATTTGATAAAATTATCAAATACTTGAATGATTAAGGGTTTTGATGGGTTGTTTTTATCAGTGATAATAAAAATTGACCACATTGTTCGTAATTTTTCATAACAAAGAGAAGTATAGTTCTCAAATAATAGAATCCTAAGATATTAGACTTTGCCACTGGCACCATTTTCTTCAGATAATAATTAACATAACATAGAAATAAATACATTTGTACCACATCATTTTCTTCAGACGGTTCTTCAAATATTATATAAGGCATGAATTCTTACGACGCAAAATTTTTTCGTGTCGATATTTTTCTTTTTTACTTAATTTTTAATAGTGAATAATTTTCAAATACTTATAGAACAAAAGACTTAAAAATATTTATGAATAAAACGGAGGAATAAAAATGTTTAAATTTTTTTTCTCCACATCCGTATATTTATATATGTTATGATGATTGAGTTTAATTATTAATGTGATTCATTTATTAATTAAAAAATTGATTTGTTTCAACATGGACGAATTTTATTGCCAATGGGATTCTTTTTTAAAAAATAAAGAAAAAACCCAAATATCAGTTCCTTAATTTGTGGAATCGCTTCCTCTTCTATTGGTCTCGACGTTTAATTCA
This sequence comes from Flueggea neowawraea, assembly GCA_948243855.1. Lineage (NCBI taxonomy): Eukaryota > Viridiplantae > Streptophyta > Magnoliopsida > Malpighiales > Phyllanthaceae > Flueggea > Flueggea neowawraea. The sequence continues at coordinate 4,442 of CAODLS012081114.1, forward strand.
AAAATTGAGTATTTTAGAAAGATTATCATAAAAAATCAATAAGGATATATTTGTAATTATAAAAAAATAAATAAGGATATAATAGTCTATTTTTTTTTTACATCCGTACATTTATATATGTTATGATATGATCAAATTATCAAATGAATACAGTAATTAAAGTATATTTTTCAAAAAACAAATAGACATTTCTTTCATTTAAAACAACATTTCAGTGTCTAATAAATTGTCCAATAACACATAATATATATCTTAGAGTGGATATAATTATTCCACAAATTTAAATTAGCTATAATTTCTCTTTTTGCCACTCATACTCTCTATTTTCTTCTCTCTTCTCATTGACTTGGATACACTTTTTGCAAGCTAGATTGAATTGTTGAATCTTTAATTATGACAAAATCATTTGGATCAACTCCCATAATATGGTTGTAAGGTGCAACTTGCAAGTGTGATATCCACTTGTATCTGTATAACCTATATAATCGAATATTCAGTGTGCCGAAACCACAATAAATGACAACAACAATAACAAAATAACTATAATTACCAAAATAATAACATGATTAAAGCTAAAACAACAAAATTATATAGAGATTTAACTTAAAAACTCAATAAATGAAGAAATAGTAAGCAAACTGAGTGGGGTAGCACAAAGAAGGGTGGTTGGAAATTGGTCCCCTCGGGTTGGGTCTGGCGGCTGGGTATTTATTTTCATCTTGGGGATTCCAGGTTCACTCCATAAGGATGTGAGGGATAAAACATATTTTGAACTTTAATCTATTATCTATCTTTAAAAAAAAAATAAAAAAAAGGGTGGTTGGAAATTGAATGCGGGGAGAACTGGTGTTTTATATTTTATGAGGGTATTTTCTACTAAAACTGTAATATATATGGTGCATATTGGTGAGAAATATTAATTTTCTTGCTAACCTGATCTCTAATTAGAGAGAAAATTCAGTTTTCTTGTAAATTAGCGACCAAGTGAACGTCTGACGCCAAATCTCTGTTCAAACCTTCGCGCGAAGCTTCCTACCAAAATTAGCAACGGAATAATTTCTCACCAATTTAGCGACTGTACTTTAAGGCTGAGCGCTTGGTCGGATCAGGTTACAGCATAATTTTTCAACTCAGTCAATCAGGGGGCCAGACCAGTTTAATTGAGCTGAGGGTATTATCTAAGTCCATCCATTCAAAAAGGACAACGCAAGGGCAGGTTGAGGCGTTCGCGGGCCATAGTTTCCATTTTTTTTCCTTATTTTTTAATTCTAACACTTTTAACGTTATTTTTAATAAAAATATAATGACTTACAATAAACTAAATGTCAACATTAACTATTTTTTATTTATTTTCTTAAAATAACATACAAACGAACCGAAAATATATTCAATACATATTAAATTATTCATACATCATATTAAAATTCTCTATACATATTAAAATTAGATTCTCCATTCAAAAAGAACGGGTTGGGCCTGACGGGGACTTTTTTTACAAACTCAAACTTGGCCCAAAATTTATATTGGGCTTTTTCAACTCAGCCTGATTGTTCGGGCTAAAAAAATTAAATTCAAACCCTAATATTAATAGAGTTGGGTTCGGACCAGCTTACGGGTCAGGCTTATTTGCCTACTCCTGCTGCTCTTGCTAATTTTTTGCTCCAACCTTCCGTCCAGAATCAACAAAAACGATGTTTTCTGTCTAACTGACGAGTTTTTGTTGCCATATTTCTCACCAACTGCTTAAAGTCAACCAATGACCTCTTTCTCACTAATTAGCAAGGAAACTGTCGCAAATTAGCGAGGGCTTTTCTCTCTAATAATTTTGTCGCTAACTTAGTGACAAAAACTTCCTGGCTAATGTTCTAAAAAATTCACCTAAAACAAACATTATTGATATAAATCCTTCCTGTATATCCATAATTTTTTTTTTTACAAAACTTGGACCTTGAATTTATCCTAAATCCATCTATGATTCTGTGTAACAAAATTAAATTCTTTAATTTCCTTGCGTTAATTTGAAAATTTGTATAGTAAAGAAAATAGAGAACTTGAATGATTGATCTGAAAATCCAAATAGTGACTATTTTTGGTTTTATTCAGAAACAATGTGTTAGAATAATCAGGCTGGGAATATAACGCCAAGAAAGATACAAAAGTAGGAAAGAGGCGAATGAGTGAGGAACAGAATTGGTGTCCATAAAAGCAGACAGGCAAGTAGTGAAACTGTTACCACTGGCCAATATCTTCGCATCTTCCACTTTTTCCAATTTGTCTTCTTTCGTCCACTTCATCTTCATTGCACTGATACACCTTTGCATTTTTACAGCTTTATACTCGGCTTTTTACCAGAGTTTCGTCACTTCACTAGAGATTCATTCGTTTTCACTTCCATGCCTCAGGCCTCAGCTTTTAACATTTTTAATTTCTACAATTAGACAATTTATTTCTACAGTCTATCAAAAATAAACCCAGCAACAATTAGATCAAACAATGAAGGTTTTTTTTCTGAAATAATCAATTTTGGTCCTTGAAAAATTCAAAAATAATTAATGGTAATTGTTGGCTGAGCTCCAACAAGCTATATTAAATTTGACTTGTTTACTAAAGTAATAAAACCAAACTGAAATTTTAATAAGGAATATGAGATAAATTTAATAGGTCGTGGTAGATTAATATGAGATAAATTTGATAGATGGTTGTAAATTTATTTACTAAAGGAAGGAACCTGATCATTAAGCCATCTAGATTGGTCCTAGACGATTTGGTTTGGTTCTAATTTTGGGTAGTATTTTTTTTTAAATAAAAAATTGACTAAAATTTAAAACAGTTTTATTTATTTCTTAATTTTTTTAAAAAATTAAATTTAAAACATCTAATTATAAATATTAATTGATTATCATCCGATCAACTCTTAGAGGTTTTTTTTGTTCCGTTTTAAAACAACAACGTTTAGCATGTTTCATCAAAACATTTAACTTTTTGTTTCTTAAAAATACTATCACTTTTTTTTAAATTTGTCTAAATTCTATATTGCTCAAACAAACCCTTTATTTATTTAATTCTTCAATTTGAATTAATTGAAAACCACACTTCTCATTTTCTTATAATTTTGTTTAATTAGCAATTGACCAATGGTTGACCCGCTGGTTAAACATGAGTTCAAAATAGGCCGTTAGCCTTTGAGCTCTTGAACCTAAATAAGACCACCTAGCAAAATCAAGGACTTAGTTTTGGAGCTGAGAGGTTTTTGAATGCGACTTTCGATGAACTATGGATGAGACTGTGACTAGTGTGTTGAAGATGAAGACTAGGAAGCCAGCAAAGGACCTACTTGTCATAAGGCTATGGAGTTGGGGTCCTACCTCTGTGTCTTGTCCTGTGTCTCACTGACAACGCGTGTTTTTCCGGCAAACCCTGCAACAAAGTCTGCATGTCAGAAGACCTGCAGTCCTCTTTTAATTGTACGTGCCATATACGACAACTTGGAAACGTGTGGCATTATTACTACATTTCTCTTCCTGATTTTTCTCTTCTGGCTCTAAATTATGCCCCTCTGATACCCACTGTCCTGTTTCAGGATGAACCCATGTCCAATATTCTTGCTGTCCACTGTTAAATCTCTGACTTGACATGATCTCTTGTTTCTGCAAATGTTAGAGATAACTTAAATCTTTTTCTTCATTTATCACTTTTCAGTTCTCTGCTTCTTTGACCAACCAATATTGCTCATAACCAAGAAAATGGAGTCTCTAGCACCACCTTCCAAGATCGCTCGTGTTGCTGATCCTGGTACTAATTCTTACTCCTTTTCTTTTTTTGTAACTCTTTTCAAGCAGTGAAATCAAATTTATTCACCATTTCTTCTGGAATTTTTAGGAACCGGATTTGGATTAACAAGTTGTTGGAACATGGAGAGAAATGGGTGCAATGGAGGGTCAAGATCATCATCTCCAATTGGGCTAGGACTTGAGCTTGGTCGTGGTAGTAATAATGGTGGTGGGTTTGGTGGTAACAGGCAATTTAATGGCTGGAGCAAGTCTCATGGGTTCACCATAGTTCAGTTCCAGGAGCTGCAACTACAATCCCTTATTTACAAGTATGTTGAAGCTGGATATGCTGTGCCTTACAATCTTGTTCTTCCTATATGGAATAGTGTGGTTGCCTCCCTTGGTGGTCTTAATCCTAGCTTGTATCAACTCTATCCTACCTGTAAGTTCTCCACTAAATCTTTCTCCCTAATTAATCACATTTTTTTTTGGTTTTTGTTGAGTAATTTCTTGTTATTTATCACTTTTCGTCAATTCAGTTTGTTTGGCAAGATTCAGAAAAAAAAAAACAATTTTCATTTTTCTCATGAAATTTTAATTTTGTTAAAATAAAAATGTTTCGCAACTCAAAATTGAGTGTGTTTTTAGTCTGTGAGAAATAGTTTAATAATTTATTGAAGGCCAATTTTTATATTTTCCCTTTTGCATCATTGAGGCATGTATGACAAATGTAATGTTATCTGGAAAGTATAATAACGACTAGTTATTTTCATTTAGTCAAATTAAATATTACTGATTTGAAAATTAATTATATGTTGTTATTTGAAGTCCCATATGTACAAAATTTATGTAAGGAGGCTTTGTGCTATATTTGTTACAACAAAATTAGTGATCGTTTAAATTCAATTTAAGAAAATCAGTTTTTAGGCTGTACTTGGGATACCGATACCTTGTAAAAAATAATTATAATATTATAATTTTTAACATTGTTTTTAATTTAGATAATTAAAAGTGTAAAATAGTATTTTTGGGATCCATTAAGTGTATAGTTTTGTTAATATTGGTTGGAACATGAACTCTTCTTTTGCAAGTCATTTTATTTGTTATCTACAATCCAACTCACGACACCTCAACCTTGAGAGTTAACTATGAATGAACATTTGATTACTAATCAAACAACTTGAATGCCATTAAACTAGGAAATATACACATAATTAACTCCAATCCAATTCAACAACATGAAGTTTTGATCTAAGTAGTGGTATTATGTGTAATAGTCATGGGAGGAAGCAGTCCACTGTACTTGGAGTACAAAAATGGGATGGATCCAGAGCCAGGAAGATGTAGAAGAACAGACGGGAAGAAATGGAGGTGTAGCAAAGAAGCACTGCCTGATCAGAAGTACTGCGAGAGGCACATGCACAGAGGCCGTCACCGTTCAAGAAAGCTTGTGGAAGCTGCTCCTAATAATTCTTCTTCTCCTGCTGCTAGCACCAACCTCTCCATTTCGCTTCCGATCACAACCAGTACTGCTAGTAGCCATTTTTCACCCACTAGTTGTGGCTTCTCTCCTAAGAGTGTTCTTCTTGGAGATGTTCAGAAAAAATGATTTCTTTTTGTTGTAAGTTGGTCTTGGTAGGTAGTCGTTGGTTCTGTTTGTTGGTGGGGAATTGAAGATGACAAATTGTTGGTGTTATTGTTGTAGTTGTATGGTGCAAGAGTATTCATTATGGCCTCCAATATTAATGGTTCTATGTTGTTTTTTTTTTGACATATTTAATTTTTGCTAAAAAGTATTTTGTGGACTGTGTTCGCTTTGAATTTTTAGTCTTTTCCACAGTTCATTTGAAAGAACAAAGAAAAAGAAAAAAAAATGATTTAAAACCTTTTAGATTGCAGAGTGGGGGTAATTTAGATGATAAACACTCTCGTAAAAAAATCAATATGATATTGAATTCGAGACATTAGATGAGTGAGAGATAAATAATTTCAAGGATTTTTTTTTATGAGAGTGAACCTTCTTTTGTGAGACCAACTTAATTCAAATTAGTATTGAAATCAGTTTTAGCATTAAAGAGTCGAGAGTTAGATTTCCGGTGATATCAAATAAATGACTTGTCTAAAAAAACACTCAACTTCTGATTCGCTATTTGCTCAAAACATTACTTGCCAAACTAGATTATATTCTTTAACCTTTTGAATCCGTATCTATGATTGAGAACACAAAATGAAAATTTGTTGTTACTATCTCAGAACATGTGAAGGAAAAAAATATTGAACTTACCATGGTCATCCTGAATATTCTTTATTTATTGAAAATAAAAGATCGAACTTCAAAAAAGAACAATATTTTTATTTCACAAGTAAAAAAGAATCTTTTTGAGATGCAATACTTTAATTTCAAAGGTTTTTACATTGCGAATACAACAGCATTACTGATACAATGTTGAATTGACAATGATTATTCGATAATGTTATTTTTTATTGTCGACTTGAATTCGACAGGGTTCAAAAGACATCTAGCAAGTTGGAGTTGATTTCAATACTGTTGTAGTTCACTGATATTTATGATTGTTTTTTACATAAATTGATCAAGGCACTCATCCACAGATCAGGATAAAAGCTTTGAAGCCTCCTCACCAAAAGATGGTTCAATCTCCAAATTGGTCTGATCTCCCTTGATGAACACATATTGACAAATAGATAATATCAAATTGAGTGCAGTCGAAGCTTATTGTAGCGTTTGCTAAATTGGAGTTTACCCATTTGCTTGTGTCTCGCATAGATTTGCATCCTGGGTTTCTGTCTCCTTTCTTTCTGTTTCGGTTTCTGTTTCTTTGTTTACGTCTTTGTGTCGTTTTGTTAAGCTTTGTTTTAAAATATTATCTCTATGATCATACTATATATAATTGTTATTATTACATGTCCACATTATGTTATCATTCGATACCTATTAAATAATATTATTCATATTAATTAGTTTATTTTAATAAAATGTTGAAAAATATAAGCAAATAATTGATCTAATGGCAGATCAAATACTATAATTTATAAAATAAGTTTCTATATTTTTAATATTTAAAAACATTCAAATATTAATTTCAGTTTTTTTAATTATTGTATGCCTTTAATATTCATCAATGTCTATTTTTTAAGTATTATCTCTAAATTATTGACAGGTAATTATTTTTTTGATTAACTAAATAATTTTATTCTCTGTATATTTTATCATCAAAATAAATTTGCACTAACAGCTAATTCTTAAGTTTTTTTTTTTTTAAAAAAGGTTGATTCCAATAAATAAGAATTTTAGGGGCAAAAAACACATAATGAAACTATCAATTTGGAGGAAAGAAGTGTCAAAATTAATCTTATTACATTCTATCTAAAATTTAAAACAACATAAAAAATATTTTGTCATGACTGGCAAATTTGAAATTAATTTAGAAAAAACATAAATTATAAAACTATAATGTAGAATGGGCCCGTCATAAAATACCAGTCCATTTACTTACCACAGTGTTAATAAATGTCAATAAATTAACTAGAGGGATATCCTTATAAATTAATTCATGAGAGCGTCGTTAAGGAACATATTTCAATGCATATCTTATAGATTTAATGTAGTATTTGGATGTGCTTCCAAAAATTTAATATGAACCTGATGTATTGTTTATGCATATTTTGCCACATAATTAATTATAATACATTACATTTTTACTTTGATCATTGTATGCACTCCTTTATTTTATTTTATTTTTTTAAGATAAGATCACCCAGATGAAGTCAAATCAGTTAGGATGAACCTACTCATTAATGGCGCCACTTTTGCCGCCCCAGTCAGGCTGATTCAAAGAGAAAATAGAGGGTAAAAATTATTACATTAATTAAAGGAATGGCGAACCCCTAGAATTAGGATTGTAAACGAGTAGAACTGCTTTCGAGCTTGTCTCGTTAGTAAACGAGCAAGAGGTCGAACAAAATCATAGGCTCATTTTTCTTAATGAGCCGAGCTCAAACATGTCGAATCTCGGCTCATGGAGCTCACGAGTAGTAGCTCGATTAGGGGGCTCATGAACAAGCTCGCAAATAAGCTAGCGAACAGGCTCGCCAACATGCTCATGAATAGGCTCGTGATCAAGCTCAATTAAGGCTCGTGTAGGAGCTCAAAATGAGAGTTATTTAGACAAGAATATACTTATATGTACTAAATATTATATATCTTTTATTATACTTTTATATTATTAATATGTAATGTAACATAAACAATTTATGTTGTGTATTACATGATGTAAGTAATTTCAAATTTTATAATTTAACAATTTATTTAGCACATGAAATTTGACAAATCAACTTAGAAACAATTATACTAATATACTTCTTATGAATTGCAATCCTATATGAAAAATAATAGACAATATAATTCAAAAGCAATTTTTCAACAATTAGGACTTGTAATATAATATTGGTTCATGTATATAATATAATTATAGTTTGGTTCATACAACAAAATATTTTCATGTTAAGATGTTTGAACCAAAAAACATTTATAGGTGTACAAAACTTGAATAATTAATAAATTATTTAGAAAAAATAACACGTTTATAACAAAAAATTTGATAGGCCTAAACTATTGGTCCTAAGTGCATTTTTGTACACCTAGACTATGGGTCCTAAGGTTCATATTGAATATCTTTTGTACACTTAAACTATTGATCATGAAGTTCATGTGTTTACACCTTTGCACACCTAAACTATTGGTGTACAACATGAAATTTAGGTGTACAAAAGTGTACATAACATGAACTTTAAGTGTACATAATATAATTTAGGTGTACAAAGGTGTACATTTCATAAAATTTAGGTGTACAAAAGATATACGCAATTAAACTTTTTGTAAGTTATAATATATAGTAGTCTATACCCTAAACTTCTAATATACTATAGTGTATACCCTAAAATTTTTGTAAGTTATAATGTACTATAGTCTTATATATTATCTCTTAAACTCCATACCTTAAACCTCAAGCACTAAACTAGTACATACTAAATGTTATTAATATTTGCATACATACTAAATACTATTGTTTCTTGAAAGATATTAAATAGTCTATATGTCTAATACACAAATATTATTGTTTCTTAAATATTAGATAGTCTAAATGTCTAATATACAAATACTATTATAAAAATCTTTCAGTTATTATAAAAAAATTTTATATATATATTAGAGTTTTTGATCATTTTAAAAAATATTGAACTCCCATCTCATTTTGACTTATTATTTGTAGAAATATTTATATTTATGTTGTCAAAACTAAAAATTTGTAAAAGAAAATTACATAGTTTTGAGTAGTTTTGACAAAAAAAAAAAGTAAACCCATCCCATTTTTAATTCCCAATTGGCGTTCTGACTTAGATCAGACTCTCAAACCCTAAATCACACACTCACTCTCGCGCATCGCTGCCTGTCTCAATCTCACGCACTCTCGTCGCTTTCTCAACCGTCGCTCTCTCTCACGGTCTCACCATCGTCAAGTCACTTGCCGCTCACTTTCTTAATCTCACTCTCGCCGCTTTCTCAACTGTTGCTCTATCTCACGGTCTCACTGTCGTCGAGTAACTCTTCGCCGTCGCTTTGTCTCACAGTTTCACCGTCTTCGAGTCACTCTCGTCGCTGTTTGCTGGTGAGTTTAGTTTCTTTTTGTTTAATTTTGGATTTAATCCGCTTTTGGATTTAATTGTTTGTTCTAATTTTTGTTATATCAAATTGTGGAAGAGTTTGTATCTGAACTTTGTTTTTGTGTTGTTGGGTTTGCTTTCGAATTTGGATTGGAGCAGATTCTTCATAGCTTAGTTGGTGAGTTCTTGTTTTCTCTGCCATTTTGTTTTCGTGATCTACTGTTATGCAAGAAAGAAACTCAATAGATGTTGAATTGTGTTTTATTCTGAAAGTTCTGTTTCTTTTGTGAATGGATAGGATTGGTGAGGTCTCCGGTATCAGCAACACTGTCGCAGATTGGTTCAAGATTGTATTTAGCTTGGGTTATCTTATATAGTGTCCCTGAGGTTAGAGTTTAAACCCTCTGATTCAGTGATTCTCTTAAATAACTACTTGTACATTCTTCTACGAAATCAGTTTCATATTTTTATTGAATTATGCCACTAGTTTCCTGTAGAATGAAGATTATCAACAAATTCATACAAATTTTTTGTTTTGTCGTTGGCAATTGGTTGATTCTTTTGAAGAAAAACTTTGTATGTTGGTACATAGAAATAACTGAGATTCTGCTGGAAGCATGTAAGCAGTTTGTAGCTGTAATTAACAGAACTAGGTTGCAATTATGCCTATGGATATCAACACCTAATTTAAAACATTGTGGTGTATTTGTTGTTGGATGTTAAATTGTTTTTATTTTGTGTTAAATTCGAGCTCTTAAACGAGCCCGAGCCGAGTTCAATAACAAGCTCTCGA
>CAODLS012081457.1:0-11446 GCA_948243855.1 Flueggea neowawraea
GAAACATAAACATACCATCTCCTTATCCACTCGCTTCCAAAATAGCAGCATATCCCTAGCCAACTTCCTAGTGCGAATTGGAGCACCTCTCATCAATTTGAGCGATCTGCTAACCTTCATTTTTACCTGCAAAATAATTAACTCATAAGTAAAATGCATAGTATACAATCTCACAGAAGTATGAATGAGAATTATCCATGATGGATGTCTAATCTCACGGAAAAATTAAAGAGATAAGACATTTGTACCTCTCGTTGGCAGTTTTCTGAGAATCTCTTTGCATCAATTAGTTGCTTTCGGTGAAAAGTAGTGAAACTCCTCTGATGCTTAGGTATGTCTCTCCTTACAATATTAATCCAAACCTTCCCAATTTTCTCCATTTCTTCTCTCTCAATAACCGAAGGGTCTTTCTTTATTTTTGGCTTCTTGGGTAGACTCCGCTCAATGATCTGCATCCCAGTAAAAAAAAAAAAGTTGAATGGAAGAACTGTCATCACCGGATCCAGAACAGGATGAAAACCTACTGCCATTACTCAAGAGTTAAACAGACCACGCACCTCATATGTATCTCCTTTCTCCAAAACCTTAACATAATAAACCTGTAATACACCGCCCTCTGAGAAAATTGACCTCTGTATATCTCCAGCTGCCCCCTCAGGTATGGTGGACTTCAATGCAGCCTCAGATACCTGAAGACTGAACTTCTGGTTTGAATTAGATTCTGCTAGTACCTTCAATCTTTCCTGGAGTGATTCATATTGGGGCTGGGGCTCTGCCATTCCACCTTGGCTTCTAGGTACAAACTTTTTAGAACTAGCCATCATTTCAACTAATGAGCCCAAATCTAAGGTACCTTTTAGATAACCTTCCTCCACTCGGATGTCAGAGAAGCTCGGCAAGTTCAATGACACTGCCAACTTATCATATGGAGGAGGAATTCTGTAGGCAATACCCTCCCCAATATCCAAATAAGGAGGATCATAATACATTCTGCAAATAATGGAAAATATTTTTTTTTTGAGATATTTCAAAAGGGAAATGGAAAAATATCAAAGAAAATATGCATAATTATCTTATTACTACGTTGAACATACTTGGGTGTAGGTTCCAGTTCATGATGGTCTCCGCGCTTTTGCGGTGTGGCATCTTTGAGCCATTCAGATGTAGCTTCCACATCATATAACCCACCTCGCTGCTCATTTCTTAACTTTCTAGTTTTTGAATTACTGACACTGCCCTTTGGAAACGGAATTCCCATTCGTTGTGGAGTCGGTGCTGGCCTTGAAGATGAATCCTTCAACCTCCACTTGTATCTCTGGATGTGTTCCCCCAACATCGAACGATACTGCTCCTCAGTGATGGATGCCCCGTAGTATCCCTCTTCCTCCTCTCCTTCACTGTTGTTAGACCGTCTCTTCCGTCTTCCAGACATATTCCCATTTACATAATTACTCATTGCTCCACCTATGACATTACCAACCACAAACAACATTCACTACGTAAACACAACGACCCACCAACACAATTTACCTCCAAACAACTATAATTCGTACACATAAAAGAGCACAAACTGAACACGCATAAACGCACAGCATAATGGATACAAGTCCAAACAATTCACTAATTTTACCAATTTGGAATTCAAAAAAGACAGTACCTTGGCTCCCTCTGCTCTCATCCTGGCTACTGTTCCCATAATAATCAAAATCATCATCTGGTTGCGGCACTTTAAAGTTCATCAAAGACTAAAACATAACAACATAAAAGGAGTCAAGAATTACAAAGCTAGCAAACCCAACACGAAGAACACGAACAAATAGACCATAATTCAACAGAAGCACACAATCATGGAGGTCAAAAAGAAAAAAAAAAAAAAGGAAGCAACAATTGGAGAAACTAAAAGTGACCCAATTGAGATGAGTGAAAACCCATGTAAGCAAACCTCAAGATTGAAGAGATTCGACTGAAAAAAGGAGTCCTTTGACTGCCTCCGGTTGTCCATGAAGCTCCGAAGCAAACCCTAGGTCTCTGAAGAGCATGGAGAAGAGGAATTAAGAAGAAGCTGCGAATATAATAATGATAACAGTGAACCCTAATATTAATGAGAGTGTGAGTCTGAAAAGCGAAGACAATGACGGCGGGGTGCGTAGGATAAGGGTGGGGGAAGGGAGATACAGAGAGAGGGGCAGTGGTTGTCACAGACGGTGTCCCATGGCACTAACGTACGCCATGTTCTTAACGTGTGCACTTCTTGGCTTTTGAGTGCATTGCTTCAAATTCTTTTTTAATTGTTATTATGTCCTTTTTTTTTATGTTCCTCCGTGAGAGGTTGAAGGCGTAGAATACTAGAATTGTCGAGCTGATGTTATTTAACGGCGATACCAAATAAGATTTTCTTTAACGGCGATATTACATTTAGTATAAGATTTATTTTATGTCATTATTGCATCAATATTTTATTAAATTATTTATTTTTAATAATTTAAATTATCATTAAATTCTATTTTTAGATTTATTATTATTTTATTTTTATTTATATTTTTATAATATATACTACATAAAATATATTTTTCTGCACAAATAATTTAATATTTATAATTAGTCAAAAATTATATATTTTACAAATAATAGCATAATTTTTTTTTATTCAAAAATATAATTATTTTAAAAGTATATAAAAATTAAACAATTATATATAATAACATAAAATTTATTTACCCAAAAATATATATTTCACTTAAATAATTAAAATTTACTATATAAAAATTGAACAATTACAAATATATTACGCGTGATAATAAAAGTACATATAATAGTATAAAAATAATTTTTGTATAATTTTTATCTACAATTTTAATAAAATATTTTAATACCACTATATTAAAAAATATACTAAACTAAAAAAAGAAATAAAATATAAAATCAAAAAATTAAACACAAAATAAAAAAATTATTGATCGTTGCAGCAAAACATCAAACAAGAATAAAAAAAATATTGAACGGTTCGAGGCAACTTGGACAGTCCAAAGAAACGAGTTTTGTCACAATAAAGGTTCAATAGAGAGGGAGGGTTCATTGGACCCATTGAACTTCCATTGTAGATATCCTAAGTTATTAAAATTTAGTTATTAATGACAATGACTAGTCTATTTATTCGTAGTTTATCATGCTCTTTGCTCTTATCCTACTCATATTCGTAAGGATAATAAAAACATTTGATTATAACTTTGTTTTAGTTTTTTAGCATGGAAAAAAACCTTGTATGCTTTTGGCAAAAAAAAAAATTCAAAAATTGAATGGAGATTCAAAATTTTTGGGTTAAGTTTGAAAGTTTTTTGCTTGCAGTCATGTGGAAAGTGGGTTTTTGTGAACAGTGGTGGCAATAGATATTGCAGACATTGGCAGTGTACGTTATATTGTTTTAATTAAATGGCAATTTTGATGGCATCCCTAAGGATAATTATATTCTCTAATTGCATCCCTAAATTTTTTAAAAACTTTTATTGCGTTCCTAACAGTTAATTTCATCTGTCTAGACTAACGGGACACATCTAATTTAATGATGTGGCATGTGAGACACATAAAAACGTGGATGTAATTACTATTATGAATGAAGAACAACAAAAATATCAATCCAAGAATTGTCAGATCTATAAGCCATGGTGGACTTTGAATCTTACCGAGCTCTTCATCATTGTCTTTGCCCAATTGAACCCGATTTACATAAATACAAACCTTAAGCTAGATGAAATCCCTCCTACAAGTGAATCAATCTAACCCTTCATTTGAAATAGAGAGAAAGACAGAGAAATAAAGAGAGTGTGTGAGTGAATTGAAGGAAAGATAAATCTAAACATGGAGATGGTGGTAGTGGTGGTGGTGTTGTGAGAGAGAGAATGTAGTGGAGAGGTTGGGAAACTTGGTCAACTCATCTTCAAGTTTGTGATTTTCGAGGAAGAAACAAGACTAGATAGAGAACGTGGTCGAGAGAGAATGAGAAGAGATGATGTGGCTGAGGTGAGAGAGAAAGAGAGAGAGCGGTGGAGAGTTTGGTGGGGATAGAGAGAGTGAATCGAAAAGGAGATGGTGGTTTAGGTTTTTGGATGAAGAGAATGATGGTTTGGATTTTTGGATGGTTTGAGTAGGAAAAAAAAAATATAAGGGTACATTGATACTTTCACATTTTCTATTAGGTAAAATTAACACTATTAATTTTTAGACAAGCAATAGGAGCCTTTTAAAAAATTAAGAATGCAATCAAAAAATACAATTATCCTCATGGACGCCATTGTAATTGCCCCTTTAATTAATGGTACAAAGCTTTTTCCTATTGAACCATCTAGAGGTCTTAAACAAGAAAACCCTTTTTTTCTTTTTATATGTTCATAATTATGGCTAAAACTACTGATAAGAAAGTGACTGACAGTGCAATTTCTTGTTTGAAGATTAATAGTAAACTCGTTGGAGACCCGAGCATTGCCACGAGTGCATGTGTATTTCTTTCTATTTTGTTAAAACATGGGTAGAATAAATTAATTTGGTGTTTGTTCAATGTAACCAAGAAGATGAAGGTGAATATTCAATGTTATATCGTAATCTATAAATAGTTTAATGAAGTTCTCTTGGGAAATTATGAGTACTCATAATTTATTATTCAATGGTATGTTGTTCATTGGTTAAAATATTAGGTTTTTATTACGTTGAGCAATTGATAAGTAAGCATACAAATAATGAAATAATTTATTGAAATTGTGTTTAGATAAACAATGTAACTACAACAAAGCTACTAATGCTAAGTTTTCAAACACTTCTTTGTATACAACATTTTTAGTGAAGTTGTAGGAATTCCCATCTTTACTGCAGATCAGGATTTACAATCCAGATTTGATTTTAACACTTAAGACTGTAACATATAATTGTTCATGAGTGAAACATGGGCGGGGTAAGTACAACCCCACATGTGATAAAAATTGACCTTAGCTCTTATTAATAGTCATTCTAAAATAAACAATCAATGAATATTATCTCTTTAGAATTTGAATGGTAGTTTGAGTTCAGATAATGTTAAGAACATTATTGCACCCATATATTATGTTTTCTTCTATCACATGTTTTCCAAGATGAGTTAATATCAATCTCGTACCATTGCATAAGCCAGAAGGCCAGAAGATTGATCTATATTATGAAGGAGCATTACAGGTTTCACGACCCAAAAATGGACCGTGGCCTGCGTATAAGGTGAACCGTCTAAACAAGCCCAGCCCATCTTGCACAAGCCTCAGAATACAAAACTTATACCCAAAAACCATCTATTACAGATAAAATATTGTGTCCTTATGTCCATAAATAAGTGCATTGTCTAAGCTCCCTTTTCAATTTCAGTAAGGCATATTATCCTTTATTCTATTTGACATCTATTGAAAACAAGTTTTCATCATTTCATTTATTTATTTATATTTTTTAACGATAAATTCAATGCTATAGTTTTGATCGACATTGGATGGAAAGATACAGAGAAACTAGTCGAAACGAGTGGGATTTTACAACAGGAATGTCCACCTTCAAAGTTAGAACGTGATTTGGCAATCCTGAAGCTGTGATGTTGTTCAAAAAATTCGACATGTATACATCCTCAAGACTGTCTGAGTTTTCATCAATTTTGCATATGCTATCTAAACTCAAATAGGTCTCTTCTACTCCCGGCAATCTAGCCATAATAAAGTCATTCGCTTCCCTTACAATTTCTAAAGTAGGACAAAGTATAGTCCAGTCTTGCAAATAACTACAATATTTTGAATTGGTCAATAATCCTGGATAAGTACTTTCAACAATAGCTTTTAGGGGATTAATCAGATCCATTATGAGAATGTCATGGGGTATTTGCACATCAGCTTCTCTATCATTGTTTTTCCCAACTTTATCATCTCCAATGTTCAAGATCCATTTAGAGAATGTCCTTAAATCCTTTGCATTTGTATCTTGATTTCCAGTGTGAAGTCTCATGTTCTCTGCTAATTTAAGCACTTTGCAAAAATCCTAAAGATATGAAGAGTTCAAAGAGGTTGAAACAACATCTTGCCTTCTACCTTTGGGTATTGGAGGCAAAATCTTCCTGAAATCCCCCCTCCCCTGAAAATAACTACTTTGCCTCTGAATGGTAAATCCATACTATTAGGATTTGAAAACCTTAACACATCTCTTAAGCTTCTATCCAAAGCTTCAAAGCAGTGTTTGTAAACCATTGGTGCTTCGTTCCAAATTATTAGGTGTGTTTTAGCAAACAATCTCACTAAAGCACTTCTTTGTTTGATATTACATGTTGAGTCTCTAGTAATTACCAATGGTATTGCGAATTTAGAATGAGCAGTCCTTCCACCAAGAATAAGTAATTATGATATGCCACTTAAAGCAACAGTAAGAACGATCTCACCTTTTGATCTAACTGCAGATGACAATGTTCTCCATATATAAGTCTTCTCAGTGCCCCTATATCCACATGCAAAAAAACACCTCCTTCAACCTTCGACATCTGATCCATAATAGTGTCATAAACCTTTTTCTGGTCTCTATTAAGATTGGCAAACAATTTTTTGAATTCAATGTTTAATAACATCCTGTCATAACTGAGTTCATTTTGGATAAGTCTGTTTTGCCCTTCTTCTATGATCAAATCATCTGGGAATGGAAGAGAAGGATAATCTCTTAAACTTTTTCCATTTCTTTTTAGAATCACTTCAGTTTCAGCCAATCCATAACTCCTGCATTTGTCATCGTCCATCTGCAAATCTGGCACAATGTAATATACATTATTTATTTATATAAAGAAAAACAGAGTGAGATAGCTATTAGAACAATTAAACAATAAGCATGGCATATATATTACTAATAGTATGATTTATAAAAGACTAAACTTCTTGAGGTGGAGGTTTTGAAGATTATATTGCATAATTGTGTTTCTATGTAGTTATATTACAGTTTAACCTGATTGTTGGTGTCATAGCATGTTGTTTTTGCGTAATTATGTAATTCATTCTACATTTCAAATAAGATTTTTTTGAACATGCAAGACTATGATTTTGTATTTTTTTTTTAATTTAAAATATACTAATTAATAACAATCAAAATAAAATTAATTAATAATGTATTAATGCATAATTGTAATTTTTTTAAAACTATATATAAAAATTAACTTCAATCTGAAGTATATTTCGTTACCTATGGAGAATATCTTCAGTGAGAATAGATCATGTTTGTTCCCAAACATATTCTAGCCATGAAAGATAATTCGTGAATAAAAGTGATGCAAATAGACTACATAAGTAATTACTAGAACCCCAGAATGACGCTTTAGTAATTTCATCAACGTACTCCTTGTCATCATCTAACAATCCCAAAGCATAGCAGTCATCCTTAAAAGTCGGATACAAAGTATCATTCACCATTTTGATATCATCACAACACGTTGGACCTTTCATCGAATTCAACAATAGCCTCAAGTAATACATTTCGCCAACACCAACATGAACATAAAAAAATCCTTCCAACACAAAAGCCACGTTGCCGGGGACCCCATTTCTTCTTCTTTTTTTCTACTACACCTTCTTTTACAGTTACTTCTTTGTAAACAAACTTTTATGGAAACTAAACATAAGTCAATTCTCTAACTTCTGGAAACTCTTTGTTTGATTGCATCCATTGTAAGAACATCGAGCTATCTTCTCCACACTTGTTTAAAACTGAATCTATTGGATCGTCATCTTCAAATACAATTGTTTGTTCTTCAGGAAGATGAAAACTCAACCGCTCAACTCCTGATTCACAGTGGTTAATGGGGAAAGCAAAAATTCTTCATGCTGCCTCACATGATGATATGTATCGATAATTATAGTACTGTGTGATCTCATATAGGCTTCCTTTAGATTCTCCATTATCATTGTTTTGATAAAATGAAACTATGAAACTATCGTTTCCTTTGTTGATATGCTTGAACAAATAGTTGATGGATATGTATTGGGACATGAATCATGTAATCTTTCACTACTTCGTATAGTATGGGATTATTTTCTTTCTCAGGTATCCCAGCTGAAATGATTTTATCAATATCAATACCAATTGGATGTTTGTCCTCTTAATGCAAAAAAACCAAGATATGAGCATATGGTAAGTCACGCTTTTGGAATTCCATTGTGTATAACACTACAAAGAGAATTAATTGAAAGTTTATCCGATGATTAAAATGTGGTCACAAAATTAAATTTTTTTTATGAAATGACTGTACTTAAATGTTCGGATTAAGAAAACTTACATGCTTTGACCCTATCGAATATTTGCTTATGTTTAAGATCTCGACATAATTCATCCAAATTCATTTTGAAGATTCTACATATAATATTAAGCCTATCTTGGGGTTTAAGACCTGATTATTGAAAAAAAACTCTATATTTCAATGCATTTAGAATTGTAGGTAAATGTAATGAAAATGTCATGATATCTTACCCACCGACAAATAGCCATTGCGTCTTGATAATTTTTAATCATATACCTATAAAAGAGGAAGAAGGTAAATTATGTAAAATTATGATCTCATAACAAATGAAGTACATACATATTGCATATGTTTTAGCTTTAAAATTGATTTTTTTTGAAATTGTTATAAAATAATTGTTGGGGATTAGATGACCAAAGGATGATTTTAATTACCTTTGTATAATATAGTAGTTTCAAATATGTTATCCTTTCTTAAATGTTTGCTATATTTTCATGCATAATAAACTTTCATTACAAGCTTGAAAGGAACGGGTGGAGCACAGTCTTACTTAGGCTTTTAGAGAAAGAGAGACCAAATTTATTACTAATGTATAAACTTTTTAAACAAAATTTGGAAATAGTTAAAAATTTAATAATGTACCTTGCGCCTCCAACATAAGTTGAAGGTAAAACTGCTTTGTGAAGATAGATCAATTTCTCCCCTCAAAACTACTTCGGTCAAGCCTTTATAAATATCTGCTCTGAGTTTTTTTTTTTTCTGGTTATGCCTAATGAATGACAATCTCTCTGCCTCTATCATAGTGTAAACATCGACCAAAAACTGTAGAAAGAGCTTTCTGTCAAACAAAAATATTGCAACCTCCGATAATCTTTGTTGGATCCTGTAACAGAATAATTGTCTCATACTTAAAGATTCACACTTGCCCTTATTATTACCACTCATCAGGATTGTAATACCCCGTCAGATTCTGGTACAATTCTCTGTAGCTTTCTGATTAGCTCTATCTTGATCAATCAGAGTGTTGAGTTGTATGAGACATGAATTACTCGAGTAAGCTATTCAGTTTTAAGAGGGATTACTCGAGTAAGCATCTATGTGTTACTCGAGTAATATGAGCCATGTCTTACTCGAGTAAGCCATTTGTATACTCGAGTGAGCCATGTTTTCGGATGAACATGATGAACACTTGGGAATGTATTACTCGAGTAACAAGACGTGTTACTCAAGAGTGAGCTACGCATTTTGGCGTGAAACGATGTTGTTTTAGGTAGGGGTCTATATATACCCCCACCCGACTCATTCGGTCCCAATCTCTTTCTCCTCACTCAAAACGCTTTCAAACCGTCTAGAGTCATTTCGATTGTTTCCCCTTCATTCCTAATCATCATCTGAGGTAAGATTAAACTTCTAAACCTTTCTCTTATTCATTTTGCAAGATTGTTCATATTAGAGTTTTGAACACATGCTTATAGGTTCGATTTGGTGTAGTTTCTGTTAGAATGGTAATTTGGGGTTGTTAGTGTTGTAATTCTTAACTAAGTTTATGACATTCATAAGCATACATGACAACGGAAATAACAAAAATTTTACATCTAGAATTCCACCAAGGATCAATGCATATCGATATACACGATTAGGGTTAGCAATATTTATCTTAAAATTGCTTTATGGATTTGGTTGAATGGCAATGTTGGTGTAGCTTTTAGTACAAACTCGAAAACCTCTCTACCCAAGTTGCCTTTGCGCGAACGTGACCAATGGTATTCACACAAACGAACTCAGTTGAATCGGTTTAGTGTACTAACACCAATAATAACTATTATAGACTCAAGAATTTTCTCTCTTTTAATCATGTAAAATTTGGCCAAGCCCTCTAAATGCATTAAGAAATTTGGCCATGATGTAATACACATATATATAGAGATGTTTTAAACCTTATTTTAAGTGTACTAGGTTCCTAAATACTTGTCCTACAAGTATAAGGATTACTTAGTCATACTAAGACTCTTATTTTTCTATTTAATAAATAAATAAATAAACAACTCCTATTAATACATCTATGTGTGCCGAAAATCCATAAGCAAAAAGGGTTAGGTTTTATTTATTCTTGTCTTACAAGAATAATGATTCATTTCTTAATTAGGATTTTAATCAACTTGATTAAATAAGATTTAGTCAACCTTTGACCTAGTCAACCTAGTGTACATATTGCCGAATTTCCTATAGGTTTTTAATGTTATTGGGCTTTTAATTATTTGATGCATTATCATTAAATAAATCACTCCCTTAATAATATATATGGGCCAAATTTTATGTCACACATAATAATAAGTCCAAACATATTTAACTTAATAATAAATCATTTATATTAAAAGTACATTACATTAATGGATAATATCTTATATTATTTTATGACATAAATCATAAAAACCTAAATTATTAATGATTAATCAAATTAATCATACTAATGATTTAATTACCATGAGAGATAATATTTGTAAGCCAATTCAATTCGTTCTCGTGTGTTACCCAATAGGTCCACTTGAAAATGACAATGGGCATTATCGCAAAACTTAGGCCCAAAGTTCATACATTTTGGCAACCCAAAATCGAATGGCAACGATGATCCGAGTTTACCTTCTACAGTTTGATATTTAATCATTTTATCTTACGATATATATATTAAGCATAAGGCATGATTACATGTCAACCTTACATTGATTAACGTGTTTCTTGATCCCAAGTAAATTAATATACAAATGACATTGATAAACACTTTCATCAATTTATTTGAGTATGCATACATTCCATCAATCCTACTCATCAAGTGGCCTAAAGATATCACTCTTCATAAGAGGAACAAATTCGTCACTCTCACTATTACTCCTCTACAAGATTCATGACATATCCAATTATAGCCTTTTTTGTTACCCTGTTACGGATAATGTTTGACTAAGTCAAAACATGTTATTCCTCATATAGGAGTCGATAGTGAGTTTCAGTCAGAAAACTCAAACATCACCACTGTATGAAAGCTACTTGTAACATAGATCCATGAAGTGTTTTTATAGTGGGTCAGTCCAATACATGTTCCCTAATATATACCTATGTTCTAAGTGATATCTCATATCCATAATTAGTAAAACGTGATTATCCACTCAGCAACATACTAACCTT
>CAODLS012081821.1:0-18218 GCA_948243855.1 Flueggea neowawraea
GACGGACACGGGGAGCTACACGAGCGTGAGATTGACCATGTAATGCACTGGAGCCGAAAGAGATCAGAACTGGGCAGACACGACCTTGGCCACGACCGTGTTTGTGCCCGTGTCTTGACTTGACGGGTTTTTTGGGCTACATAGATACAAAGGAATGACCGTGTCTCGAAGAGCCTTGTTTGTGTCTTTACTTCACTGACCGTGTAACCAATTCTTACGGGATCTAGGGTTTCAATTAGGGTTTTCCTAATTGGTTTTTACTTGTATTACTTGTTAACTATATAAGGGAAGCTTGGGAACGTCTTGGGAAGCCTTTGAACGCCGTTGTAAGTTATTGTGTTTGTTTTTTACTCTGAATAGTAGAATTACTTGTGCTCTGCCCGCAGACGTAGATCAGTTATTGATCGAACCACGTAAATCTTGTGATCTTGTGTGATTACTTTTTGTTTCCGCATTTTTTTTCTATCGCCTGATTTCCTGACATAAACTATAATTTCGCCACTAATTGCCAATAAATTCACTTCATGACTTACCAACTTTCATGTTTGATAGTCGAACACTGTTGACATCACATTCGAGGTCTCACACAATGACTTGCTTGAGGATCTTATATCATCATAACATGCCCAAGACTTTATTGCCTTGGACCCTGATGGCTTATTTTATTTTTGGTGGCGCCCGCCCGCCCGCCTGCCTTTGGAGAAAAACTGCAAAGGTCTTTTCTCCAATTGGCATAGATAGAAATTTTAACAGCGGTCTTAATCACGACGGTGGCAACTTTAATGACGATGGTGAGCTTTCACTTTATCAAACGCGAAAACACTTGACTCCTTCACTATGCCTTTTATCACTAGGTGCATGCAAAATCTATTCTCAAGATTTACTATGCACGCTTTTACATACGAGTTGGGCCAAAGATAAGGTTCAAAAGATTTTCTTCTTTTTTATTTGACAATTTTAACTGCAATCTTATAAGACCAAGTTGAAAATATCCACCCCTTTCAAAACATTTTAATTATTGTTGGACGTGGAAAATTAACCAGCCAATTTATAGTGGTGAATGTTTATACTCGATAAATACCTAACCATCTGCCATGTCTTGGTGAAAGTTATCTATTTTGTACATACAAAATAGTTACTATTTCTTAGACAAAAAATAATTTCCGTGGCCTCAGCACGAAACTTCCTAGTACGAGAAAAAAAAATCTCCAAATTGTAAATTTAGCATTTTATTTCCCATAAAGTGAAATTAACTACGTGGACATCATGTAGTCATTTCCTTGGGTTATAAACTACAAAGACAGCCATCAAGTTAATAAACTCACGGGATAAGTGGTCTTTGTAGTATACTTTGTTCAGGAGAGCATTTTGTTGATTTTTTTGTCTTACTTGCTTCAACCTGCCATTTTTTGGCCTTTGATATGCCTTCAGAATTTTCATGATCACAATTCGTCAAGTCATTTAGCAAGCTTGCTCTAATAAATTAGATGGTATTCCTCAGTGACGGACCCAAGATTATTTTCACCCAGAAACACCATTAAATAGTTTCACGGAAGTTGGTTATGATTTTAGTGATGGACAGATGAACGATAATCAAATTAACGGTTTAATTATTTGTTTTTTAAATTCAAGAACTTAAAAGTTATTATAACGAAACTATGTATATAAAAACTCATTGGTGCTTGGTCACGGGGACCCTATGACCCTCTTGGGTCCATCACTAGTCCCCCCCTCTCTCTCCTATATATATATATATATATATATATATAACTGAGACATTATTTGTAAAAGTCAACACATATACAAGCAATTTTCGACCATATTTCTTTTTTCACCAATCTAGAGACAATCAAACATTTTAGTATAAATACTATAATGTTTCTCTACAACCTCCAAACTCACTAGTGACAATAAACTTTTGTGTATGTTGGAATCCAAGTTTCACTTGAACTACTTGTGAGGACCAAGAATACTCTAGAGGCATGAATAGAGTGTTCCAAGTTCTTTGAAATCCTTTCGTGGTTTTCTTGCAAACACAAAATTACTAGTTAAAGGTATTAGTAATAAAGTGCAAGTATGTGATTGTGCATAATCAAAATAAATCAAAGTATATAGATTAGAGAGATATACAAACACATAATTTATAATAGTTCAGCCTTTCTCGAAGTACCTACATCCATTCCCCAAAAGAATCTCTTAAGATTTTCACTAACTAGATACACAAGGGCTTTCTTGTGCACTTTACAATATCCACTTTAAACTTAGTGGGAACTTCCAACTTTCTTGATTTGATTTGCGGTACAATCACATCTAACAACTGAACTCAATTTGATTTTTTGACTCAAATCACACCAAACACCCAACAATCTACTATCTCAAAACCAAACCAATACAAGATTCTAAACCCAAGAATAATTGATTTGTGTTGATGTTGGGGCCCTTTTTCTGAAGTTTGCTTCTTACTTTTATAGCCTCTTCATGTAACTTGTCCTGCCATGTTTTCCACTTTGCATGTAACTGCCTACATCATATTTCATATGGCAACAGTTTGGCCCATATCTTTACCTGGAATTTCAAACCATGCCATAGTGGTAAAATTGGTAATTACAAATTTTTATTGGCTATCAAATAACATGGCCACGTGTAAACTATATTTTTACCTCTAACTGCCAACAAATCCTTTTCATGACTTACCGACTTTCTTGTTCGATGGTCTAATACTGTTGACATCACACTCAAGGTCCCATACAATGAATTGCTCAAGGATGTAATAATATCATAACATGCCCGAGACTTTACTGCATTGGACCCTGATGACTTTTTTTTGGTGGCGAAAAAACTATAAACGATGTGTCACACCCACATATATAATATTGCTCATTGAGAAAAATTGAATTAGGATAGGGTTTATACAATATGGATCTTACCGTAGTTGAATTAGGATTAGAGTTATTAACTGTAGGCACTTTTAAGTTTGAAATTGAGGGTTTATACTTTTGGAATGACATTTGGCTTTGGAATGACAATCGACATGTTGTGTTCTTAGATTGTTTTCTTATTTCAGATCAGCTTTATGCCCTCATGAGATGTTCCCATTGTGAGGAATTTGGCAAAAAGTGATTGTTATCAGCTTAGCTACCCATGGTGTCATTGCTTGTGGTCCAATGAGCAAACTAAATTATGATAACTACTGGTTTCAATTGATCAAGTACAACTAGTACATCTAGTGCAATCTCCAGTTTCTATGTCAAGTCTTAACCTCCATGTACCAAGTTGCCTCAAATATTCCAGTAATTAATTCATCTTTGCAAATGATCTGTAGTAAAATTTTGAGTTCACTTGTGGCACCTAAAATTGAGGTCTTCACTTAGCTCTTAACCTCTATGTACCAAGTTGCCGGTGGAGAAGATAGATGCAAACAGGTGGGTTTGTGAGTTGAGAGTCATTTGAACACTTATGTACACTCATGAATACATTTGGACAACTATAAACACCTTTGGAAAACTATAAACAGTTTTGTACACCTATGAACAGCTTTGCACACCTATGAAATTAATCTTATGTACACCTTTAAATATCTTTGTACACCTTTAAACACCTATATACACCTTTGTACATTTACTTCAATTTTCCATATAAAAAAGCACAAAATCATACATGATTATCTCCTCTCGTAAAAATTGATTCAATAATTTTCAATAATTAAAAACAAAGACTTTGCCATATTAATGAAAACTAAAAGATTGAATATTTGAAAAGAAAAAATTAATTTATAAACTATTGTGGCAAAATGGACGCAAAAGTTTATGTCCATTTCGTTGCAATAATACGTTTGCGACGAGTTAGTCACTAAGTTTTACGACCATTTCATCGCAGCATGTAATTTTTCAACGAATTCATCACTACATTTACTTCAATTTTCAGTATAAAGAAAAGCACACAATCATACATGGTTATCTTCTCTCATAAAAAAATGATTCAATCATTTTTAATAATTGGGTGAAAAGTTAAGAGAAATAAAATTCAAAACAATGACTTTGCTATATTAATGAAAACAAAAGGATTGAATATTTGAAAAGAAACAATTAATTTATAAATAATTGCAACGAAACAGACGCAATAATACATTTGCGATGAATTCATCACTAACCTTTACGTCCATTTCGTCACTAAATTTGTGACAATAGAAATTTCATCACAATGTTTCTAACTCCTTCTGCCAGCCTTTTCGTCGACTTGGTTTGGTCACAATGTTGGTCGCAAAAGGCTGGCGGGAAGTTTCTCGCGGATTGTTGCGACGAAATATCTTTCATCGCAAACATTTTCCGGCCAATTTCGTCTCAAAAAGGTCAACCTATGGAAGTTGACATTGTCTTCGGCATTTTTTGACAAATGCGTCACAAATTTGCAACGAAATGCTTTTGGTCACAAATGTTTTGTTGTAAAATTGTCTTTTGCTTGTAGTGATTGTAAATTGCCTTCATAGCTTTTCCTACTTGGGCTCAATATCATTATAAATGATCACTTTCTTTGTGCCTGCTATGGTCACCAAAAATCTTATGATCATATCATTTTTGCTTACCGTTTAGCAAGTAAAATATGGGATGCTCTAATAACTTCTTTTCAAGTTGCAGGGGGTCGACCAAGGACGTGTTAGGTCATTCTAGGGCTTCATTCAAATATAGGCACTTTGCATTCAAAACATATATCTTTCTTATTGATCTTATGCCTTCTTCCTTTGTCCAAACAATCCCCTTCCATTCTCTTTTTCTTATAAAAGAATCCATATATCATTCTTTCATCCATTTGTTTGATTATGCCATATGCCCTCTTCTTCTTCCTCGAACATATAATCATCATATATTTTCTTATCAAACTATTGAGTGTATTTTCCTTGGCTACTATCTTGTTCAAATCAATTATAGATGTCTTTGTAGGATTATTAAACCAAGTTAAATTATGATTTATTATTAGAGTAGGAGTTTGATTCAATATTAATTAGATTTACTTGTTCTAGTAGAATTTAGATTATGCTACTATAAATATAGGTGTTGGGATCCTCGTTGTAACAAGAATAAGAGATTCAAAATCTATAAAATTATTAGGTGTTTTGTGCCCATGTCATGACCCATAGTCGGGCCCGTGACCAGTATACGAGGCGGACCGTCTGTGGAAGCCCGATCCATCCCTCACAAGTGTCAGAATATTGATATTCTACCCAACTTATCAACGGCGGACTGTCTTGACACATGTTATCTTATCCTTTGCCTAGGCTTAAATATCATTTACCAACTCATCCCTCTTCTTTTTCACGATAATACACCAGCCTCCTCATTGGCCTCATCATCACCTGAACGTCCTTCAATCACTCACCCCTATAATCCTCATAGAATAGACCCTGTAGTATACTTACCCATCTAACTCACCAAATACTGCAACTCTTGCTCATTTGTCATCTTCAAAAACACATCTAATGACATAACACCTTCTACTTTACAACGAAAAACCTTATACTATATGACCATAATTGAAACACCTTTTTGAAACTAAACCTACTTCCTACGTTGCCTGCAAAAAAATTCAAATATTGGGAAATTGATTTTTCAAAATTATTATGTTATTATTTGGAGTTAAAAATAAATAAATAAATAAATAAATAGGTATTTGTGTAAAGAAACAAAAGGGAAGAGAAAAAGAGAAATAAAGAGATAAGAGAGGAAGAAGAGAGAGTGTGTGCATATTTTTTTGGAATAAAGGAGAAGGAAAGAGAGAGAGAGAAAGGAAAAAGAGAGAGAAGAGAAAGGAAAAAGAAAAAGAGAAGAAGAAAAAAAAAAGAGAGAAACTTTGGGAGCTGATATCTGGATATTGAAGTGTCAGATTTTTATGCCATCTACGCCATAGCGAATGTCTCACCTTCCTCTACATTTCCCGACCAGCCGCTGTTAGAAATGTCACTAGAATCTGACAAACTATGAGGAGAAAATTACGACAATTTTTCGCCCTTTTTGGCATTCCAATGATAGTTTCAGCGTGAGACCACCACAGTTCAAGCTCTTTGATTCTTAATTGGTTAGTTTGGGAAATTAGTTCAATAATTGTTCTATTAGGTTTATTTTAAGATGGTTTGAATAGTTGGAGGTGGGTTTAGTTTGGACATTTGAATTTTTTGGTCGAAAAGTGGTGAAATCGACATAATTTGTGCAAATGAGACTAAATAGGTATTTGAGATTAAATTGGAGAATTGTTTGATAATTCTGAATAATTATGAGGACTAATGATGGTTGTATACATTAACTTAGAGTGTGACAGGATAAGTCACTTATGGCCAACACCGATATTTAAGCTGTATAAATCATCAGTACTGTGAGTAAATAGGATACAAAACTACTTTTAAGTTACATTTGTATTATGAATTGCATAATTTTATAGTTCCACAACTACGCACATGTTAAAAGTATTTAATTCATTTTCATTACCAACGCATTATTGATTTTTGGGCGCTTTTGTTTAAAACCATTTAAGTTGTAATCTATGTATTGTTTTTGGTTTCGTTAGCATAATTATTTATTAGAGATTGTGTTGGGTTACAAATTATTTTGTGCATTTATGAATTTAGAGAAAAGGAAGCTTTTAAATGGATTTGGAAAGATATAAGGATATGATTTGAGACGTGAATTATAAAGACGTTTACTTATTATCAAAATATTATAAGTTTAGTTAGACATATATTATCATTTACGTTTTGACAATTTTGGAAGTTAATCATTTGATGTATAAAGTATTTGCAAATGGCATGCAAAATTCTTTTTGAGAAATATTGTGAGGATTTGGTTACGAGGCTTAAGATGTTTTTGAATGATTTTATTGCGTGTATATGGGGCATATATGATTTGTTTCATTTTTGATATTGCTCCAGCTAGCAGGAGAGGTAATTGTTGGATTGCTCCACTAGCATGAGAGATAATTGCTAGAATGCTCCATTAGCGGGAGAGGTGATCACTAGTTCTCTTTGTTTATTTGGATTACATTCAGCCCCTATTATATGAGTATGTATATGATTGTGTGAAACTATTTTGTGATAAGAGAATTTATGTGATCTTAAGTTGGAATTTGAAACGTGAAAGTTTGCAAACTATAGTATATGTTTCATTTATGATTTCTTACATGAATTTGAAAATGTTTTGATACCAACGTTTAAATGGATTTTTATATGATCGTATAGATTTTGCGTATATGTTTTATAGATTGAGATTTTGAGACCATAACTTAAGACATAATTTCTTTCGTGCACTTGAATCAATAACTTATATGAGACATTTTCACATTTCTTTGAGTTGTACAAGTTTATGGTGATAAATTCATTTTCTTAAAGTTTGAAGAGTCCAGGATTTCATTTACAATCATGTTGTTATATTCATTGCATCTCTTTTGTCATTTGCAAAGGATATACTAATTCTTCAATTTTTCAAATAACTATGAAAATTTAGGATGCATCATGTGTTTGTCTTTTTAAATAATAATGGGTTTGGTTTTTGTTAGAGTAATATTTTAAAGATTCGAGGCATTATAAATGTTAAATAAGATTACAAAATTTTATAACTTAATTTTTTCATATTTTCACAATATTACATTGCTAGATTCCTTATGACACTTTTCAATTAGATTTTCATTGAAATTAAGGAAGTGACTAATTACACAGTTGATGCATGAAATATTTTATGTGATTTGATCTCTATTTAGAAACCACGTTATTAAATGTTTTCATTGTTTTTTATTTACTCATTGAGCACGTGGTTTCGTTCAACCCTCTCAACCTTCGAGATTTGCAGGTTCCTTCAATTTCATTAGTTGTGAAGTTTCCAAGATTTGAGTTAGCACATTATCCGTGCATCCATCTTCTATTTTTGTTTGTCATTAAATTGTAATGTTGTAGTTACTCTGCAAGCATAGATATGAAGTTTGATATAGTAGATAAATGAAAATTGAGAAATTAGTTTGTGGTTGTGTAACCAAAATAATACTTAACATATCTAGAAAAGGATTTTTGAAGCACATTGGTGAAGAGGTCGATCCACAGAGACCAGTAAAGACTTGTTTATTCACCGAAAATAGTAAATAAAATAAATAGCATAAATTGTATGTGAAGCCAAAATCGCAATGAATCGAAAATAAAAAGATCAATTCAAAAAATAATTAAAATGCAGCAATGAAAATATAAAAAATTCAATAATAATGAAAGCCTAACCAAGGCATTTATCCATTCAATCTGTTCAGTCCATCACAAGTTTCACGACCTGAGAACGGCCCATGACAGGCGTCCGAGGTGAGCCAAACCGGAAGCTCGGCCTATCCCACACAAGCCTCAGAGAATCAGACATACTACCCAGCTTATTCGTTTATTGACCAACTTATTAGTCATATTAAAACAATTTAACAAATATAAAGTTTGAGAAAATAATATTCTTGAATAAAAATAAAATATAATAATAAAATGAGAACACGAAATAGGTAACTCTAAGTAAAATTCATTAACAATATATTATCAGATACAAAACTATAACCCACTACCCAGTATGGAGCATCTAACATAACAGATAATTGGAGCCCGGACAATAGGGCACTCACTGCTGACAAGGTTGTCTCACTAAGCACGGAAGACCTGATGATCACTATCAACAAAACCTACAAATATTAAAGGGAAGGGGTGAGAAAACCTAGTGAGAGATAACACTTCAGATAGGCTCAAAGCCTCACATAAACCGTTTTGAAACATTTTCAAAAACTACCACATGCAGATATATATATATATATATATATAACAAAACAGACAATCATACGGGTTCAATAAATCAGATTTGATTTTTACTTTTCAAAATATTTACTGAGAATAATAATATTAAAATCCAAGCATAATACTTATTGTTGAAAATATTAATAAAAGTAATAATATAACTGACAGGACCATAAACAGACAAATGGAGTCATTTGAACCCTATAATAGCCACTTAGGTATCTAATATATAGTCACTTAGGCACTAATAGAACATTAGTATACCAAATGCTACACTATCTAGTAGCTAGGTGTCACATATCAAAATACTTGTACATAAAACATAATTAAATTTATTTGAAACCAAACAGACAGGCAGATCAGACAATTATTTGACAGAAAATATAATTACTCTCAGAACAAAATAATTATTATAGAAAGTATTTTTAAATTAGTAAACAAAATTTTTATATTAGAAAATATACTTATTATTGAAAATATAATAAACTTCAGAACATAATACTTATTTCAAAAATATTTTAATTTCAGAACGAAATATTTATTTCAAGAAACGTAATGATTTCCAAAACATGAGCAGAGTTTATCACGTATGCCATATTTTGTTATTATTGAACCATTATTGTTCTGGATTACATGCAAAGGTCAAATACATCAAAAACATATAGAGTTCAGAAGACACATCCTATGTATTTAAAACTGCTACCACACTCAACCGGACCCCCAGCTAATAATCCAAATCATAGTCCGCCAGTGAATGACTAGTTGCCTCAAAAATCGAACATATGTGAGAACATAGATTTATTAAAAAAGAGTAAGATATTGTATTGTGACATTATTGAATATGTATGCAATGCAATGCATGCCCTAATCCACATCGACATGAAAAATTCTATTTTGATCAGAGATCTAACACTTTCGTCTCAAAAAACGAATATTTTATAAAATTACATAATAGTCCTTCAATTTTTATACATTACACTTTAGTACTTAAGACCTTAGAAAATTACAAACTGGTCATCAAACTTTTCAAAAATTGCAATTCAGTCCTCCAAGTAATCAAAATTCTCAAATTAGTCTTCAAAGTCTTTGAAATTACAAATCTATTCATAAACTCTCAAAATTATTAATTTAACCCTAAACATGCCAAATATCAAGTGTAATACCTTGCTCTTTCCGATAATGGTTCTGTAGGCCTCCGATTTGATTTTGAGCATTAGGGAATTAATTTGTTGCTTTTGGTGTTTCTAGGAAGGTTACCCGAGTAAGGGATGGTGGATTACTCGAGTGATATGGAGGTTGGATTACTCGAGTGAGCAATTTGACATTACTCGAGTGAGATGGGGCATGGTTTACTAGAGTAAGCCACTGGATTACTCAAGTGAACCATGAATGCAAAACGATCTGGGGAAAAGGCTTACTCAAGTGAACAATTGTGTCACTCGAGTAAGCTATGTAGGGATTACTTGAGTAAGCCATTATGTTACTCGAGTAATCTAGGGCATGAATCACTCAAGTAAGGCTTCCCTGTTACTCGAGTAAGCCGTGGTTCTGATGGACCAAAGATTTAATTATTGGTATTTTGCAATTTTAGAGAGTTAGAGGACTAATTTGGGAATTTTGATTTCTTGGAGGACTTATGGGTAATTTTCAAGGACTTTGAGGACTATTTCATAATTTTACAAAGGTCGAGGGACCTAATTTGTAATTTTATGTGGATTCCAGATTTTGAGGTTTCAGTGTTAGATCTTTGACCGAAGTGGGTCTTCGTCGTTGGATGAGAGTCTGCATTTGCATATCATGCATTGGTACCGCCACAGTACCAGTGTTCCATTCTGATATTTGTTATGTTTGTATCTATTTCAGCTTTCTGTGCTTGCCAGTATGATCAACCACCTGCTAGTGGTGCTTGACTTGATCATTAGCTTTGTATACCAGTAAGTGAAATGACAGATTTAGACACATAGACTGTGTCTCCTAAGTTCCATGTTTTTTTGTTGTGATCGACATTTCTTTGAAAATGGAATAATAATGATTTGGCTAATTAATAATCTAGATTATGTTATTATTAATGTTGGTTTCGTTTTGGACAAATAATATTTATATTTGGTATATAAATATTTTCTGCAAATCTACTTAGTTTCTGGTATTGAATATTCATATAAGGTATATAAATATTCTTTGTAAAATGATTTTTACTTGGCATGTGTGATAGCTTCATATATATATATATATGGGCACCCATGTTACGTAGGGTAAACGTAGCCTTTGGTATACCAATGCGCAGTTAAGACCCAATCACCAGGTTTTATGGTAGCCGTATGTCCGGCCAGATGCATGTACTCAGTATCAACTTCGTGGAGGAGTACACCCTTATTATTTATATTTATCTGTCAGTTTTAGGTCCCATATGCATTTTAGATATACGATATATGGTATATATATTATGTATATTTCTGTATGTTGTATGCTTTGGTTGCGAATATTTTCAAAAGGAATTTTTGAATTATTAGTCTAGTGTAGCGTGTATACATATATACACTTATACTACCATGCGATATTTTTAAAATATTTTCAAAACAGTTTTTGTAAGGCTTTGTGTCGCTCTGGAATGTCGTTTCCTCACCAGAGATTCTTACCAATTTTCTTTTGTTTCTTGTTGATTCTCCTTTATCTTATTTCTCGGGTTCTCTTTGACATTCGGTAACCGTCTGGCATCTTGCACCTAGTTAGGCATTCCATTTGATAATGAGCGCCCTCTTGGTTCGAGCTCATTTTTTCTTATTAGAGCTCTACATTGGGATGTTGTTGGGTTACCGGGTCATATTTTGTCTTTTGGATGTATAGTCATTTCTATTATATTTTCATACTCAGTTGATATTATAATTTCGTTTTGTATAACTTATTATATATACATATGATTCCAGTTTAACGTGTTTTAGATTTTATAAATGTTTTGATAATGGTTTTAATGAGCAACTTGGGTAGTGTTTCTGATTTCTCTGAGGCTTGTGTGAGATGGGTCGGACTCCCATAGACGGCCCGCCTTGCACGCCTATCACGGTTCGAAAACGGGTCATGACATCACGTTTAGTCCTTTCGTAGAAAATTATCGAAAAACACCCTAACATTCGTATGGATCAATACCCAATGTTCCAAATCGCTCCAATCAACTCAACTTAACTTTCTAAACATGAATCTGCAATCAATTTCACCAAACAAACACAAAATCATCAATTTTTGTTCAAAATTCATTCAAACCTCAACCCCTTTCTACAAACAACTCAAATCTTCCATTCCCAAACTAAATCCATACATATAAATGTTTATTCTACCAAGATTTAACAAAAACTAACTCTCATATCATCAAAATCAAACCAAATCTAAAACCCTAGGTGCAACTTGTCACTCTAAGCACATCTAACAAAAACCCATATGATTTTTTCTTGAAATGAAGCAAAATGATGAAAGACTGAAGTGTTCTTACCTAAAAAACTTGTTTGGAATAAATAAGGAGCAATGGGAGTTAAAGAGAGATGGATTTAAGGGTGAGAAAAGTGAATAAGATCAGAAAATGATGAAGTGAGGTCGAGTTTATGGGGTTTTAAAATGCAGTAGACCAAAACACACATTTTCACTCAAAACATCTTTGAAATGCATGTTTATGCAGGTAACAATACGTATTATGCGAGCAAGGCACACTTACGTGCGTAAATAGCACAATTGCATGTATAAGCAAGGGATTTAAGCTCCAGACCGCTTCTACTTCATGTTTACGTGCTTAACATTATCTCTACACACGTAATCAACCCCCTAAATGCATTATACAAAAATTTCACATCTTTGATGCATTTCCAACTCAGAATCATAAATCCCATCACTGTCGGGACCAACTAAACATCAAAACTTGGTAGAATGATGTAAGAATCATCTTCGATCATCAAAATCACTATGGAATCAAACAGACTGCTATAAAGAACTTAGTTCGAACGGGCGAGGTATTACAACAAATGCTAAAGATAAATATCATGCATTAGAATAGATAAAGTTATAGCCACTAGTGACACACTCAAATGAACAATCTCTTCTTACTTAATCGACATCCTCGAGGCACTCTGCAGACTATTTACCTAACCACTAGACAACCCCTAGGATGCTCTGACAATGTTTAATCTATGGAAGCAATAAGAACCAAATAGACCTCTATCCTAACCAATGAATTCGGAGGCGGCACAATTCATTTAAACCAGATTATTCAGTTTCATAACATTGAAAGTTGTCCAACCGCATGCATTCAAGTTATTTGCTACCTATATTAGAACTAACGAGAACCGCTTAGCCAATCTTAGATAGCAGTACATTATTTCAGTCAATTAATCAATAGGCCCCTATCAATCAATCAACAGAAATAATAATAAAAGAACTAAAGCACAAAAACTGAATGAATACTCGAAATACTTAATAATAGTTAAAAAAAAAAGTCTCATAACGTAATTGGATTGAACTTCAAAAATACCTCAACTTGATGCGAGTTTAGTTACATATGATAATGCAAGAAAGCACAAAAAAATAATGGTTGATGTTCACAATGCAAAAGTCAGCCAAGAAGGAAGAAGAAAAGGCAACCATATAAAATAAGAGTTTATAGATGTGGCTATTCTAAAGCTTAATCCTACTTGGAAAATAATAATAATAATAATAATAATAATAAGAGTGTATTGTTTGAATAGAAAATAATGCTAAAAAGCCTTCTAATTTCGTCTACAAAGCTCAAATACCGAGGCCTATGTGTCCCAACACGCAGCCTAATGAAAATAAGTCAGTCCAGTTTTCACGCCTACTGTGGCATGGTCATAATATAATGCAGTCAGCAATAAAATGCACCAAAACAACTATTTTTCTTCACGTTTCACCAACCATTCACCTAAATGACCAAAGAAGCCAACAAAACATAAAAACACACAAATAGCAACAATTTATAATGCAAAACAAACATAAAATGCAACATAAAACATGTATACAATGCAACCTATTAGTTACATTGATTGTATGTCGATGTTGTAAGCCTCATTCTCAATCTACAAAGATTTGTTTTTCTTTTACAAAACCTTTGTTGAGTTTGAAAATTTCTTCAAAATCATTGTTTAAAATTCAAATGCATCAACAAGTTCTTTATGAGAAGAAGAACTTACCTCATTATCCTTTTCATCACTTGAGTAAAAGCTTTGAGTCATGAGTGCAAAGTTGACTTCCTTTTTTTCCATTGACCTCATCATCATCTTCCTCATCACTCCAAGTAGCAATAATGACTTCCTTCTTCTTGCTCCTCTCATAATGTGGTTTAGAGGTGGGAACTCTACAATAATTTGCATAGTGGCCCGGTTTGCCACATTTGTAGCAAGTTTCTTCATTATTCTTCTTCTTGAAGATGAACTCTTTTTGTAGTCATCCTTAGTTCCCTTCTTGAGGTCTCTTTTTCTCCTTTGAATTAGAGATTTGTATCTCCTTATGTTCTTAGTATAGAGAGCTAGCTCCTCATCTTCCTCATCTTCATTGTCTTCTTCTTCATTAGTCACTTCCTTGGCTTTAAATGCGAAGTTCTTCTCCTTTGATTTAACCTTGGAGTTTCTTGTCTTCAATACAATCTTATCGTTAATGAGAGAACCAATAAAAGCACTAAACTCCATAGTGTTCAAATCTTTCAATTCCATGATAGTGGTGACCATAGCATCACACTCTCTAGGTAATGATCTCAATATCTTCTTCACCTTTTCACTACTAGAAATTGGTCTACCAAGACATGCAAGTGTTAGTGTAAGCCCTAGCCCCAATTCATTGTATATGTACCTTTTATTTTGGAAATAAAAATATGAGGCATTAGTTTTACCATTCATTTATTTTCTGTGCATATATGGTTGATAAAATGTCCATGAATGAATATTCGGCACTTGAGTTATCAAGGTTGATGACCTTGATAGTAGAACCTGGAAGTGATAAAGAATTTCATTCTAAACATCCCTAGTCAATTATAACCACGAGAGTGGTAATAAACTAAGACTAGTATGAGCTCTGTGCGATGATCATGTTCTACGGGTCATGGATAGGGAATATCTATCAGAGTTCATAAATACAAAGTTTGGAACAAGGTATCTGGATTCGATCCGCTAATGAGAATACTGCATTATGCAAGTCATTCTCATGCAATGCTTATATTGGAATCCTCAAACCTAAAATCACTATGGAATTTTTGGTGACTTGTTTTACACTTTGACATACGCCTAATGTGGTCGTAACTGGTTTACAAGTATGGGTATGATTGGGTATGCGGAGAGTCTCGCAAAGAAACATGAGTGAAGTGATAGGATTGCCCCTCTCGTAAAGAGATAAGATATCACTGACCACCTGATTGGTAGAGATTGAGTAGTGCGTGGCCACGTCCAAATGAAATAATAAGAGAAATCATTTATTTGACATAATCAATCTTACTAGATAGTCAAGAAAATGATTAAGCAATAAATAATGATGACTAGGTCAATGCCTTATGCTAATCAGAATATCGAGAGGCAAATGATCATATAAGGTTGCATTAGGTCTTGTTAATACCAATTAACATCTATTCAATTTGGGTAATCATAGTGTCTTCCTACAGGATCGCACACGATCAAAAACTAGGTTAAAGGTAAAATCGTCTTTTTACTGGGACATTTATTTTATTGGATAAAATAATTTTGGACCATATTAGACCTACATGGGAGGCCCACATTGGATGTGGATTTTGGCCTGGACATGGACTTAATTATCAAAAATTAAAAGAAGAAAAAGAATGGAAGAGGTTGTGTTGGAAAAGGACTCTTAAAACCTAAGCTAGTTTGGTCAAACTAGGACACTATATTTGCATGATATGTGGCCGGTTGTTTGTGATTAATTCCAGCAGATATTGTGGTATTTTAAGTGCCTAAAAACACTAAATATATAGGAGGACTTTAGGGTTTTATTAATTCTTGAATTCGGTTGCCAATTGATGTGTGTAAAATCGTAACTCTTCTTCCAACACACAACTCTCTTCTCTTCTCTTCTAGGTCCAGCCGAATTTGAGGAAGGAATACAGAAGCAAAAGCCTTTTCTTCTTTCCTTTTAAGCCTCCATAACAATCTATGGTTATAGCTTAAACAAAGGGACATCATTCTCTTTCCTTAGAGGTAAAGCCGAATGCCCTAGGTGTTCTTTGGACAGAGTTTGTTGTTGCTAGCACATCCCTTTTACCATATAGTTTTAGTGTGTGTGTGAACGTAGAGAGGAGTAGCGATTTACAGTCCTTTTTCATTTGCATCAAGGCGAGGGGAAAGGTACCTTAACTTTGTTTTGGTACGGGCTATATTAGTGTTTAAAATTCGGCACACATAGCTCAAAGGAGAAGGTATAAATTCGTCACACTTATTGTTTCTTGTTATTATGTTTTGATTGTGATTTTTCGTGAGTGTATCTTGGCTGGTTTTTGATGAAAAATGGTTTGCTTCCGCTGTGTTAAACCTCTGATAATGTACATCAAAACCCTACAAATAATGCCTAATTTTTTTATTTCCAAAATAAAAGGTACATATACAATGAATTGGGGCTAGGGCTTACACTAATAGATGCATGTTGGGGAACATGTGTTGGACTGACTCGCTATGAAAACACTTCATTAATTGTTGTCACAAAGTAGCTTTCATGTAGTGGTGATGTTTGAGTCCTCTGACTGAAACTCACTATCGATTCTTACATGAAGAATCACATGTTTTGACTTAGTCAAATGTTATCTGTAACAGGATAACCATAAAGGCTATAATTGGATATGTCATGAATCATGTAGAGGAGTGATGGATTTGTTCCTCTTATGAAGAGTAATATCTCTTGGCCACTTCATGAGTGAGATTGATGGAATGTATGCATACTCGAATGAATTGATAAAGGGGTTTATTACCTTAATTTGCTATATCAATCTACTTAAGATCAAGAAACATGCTAAGCAACATAAGGTTGACATGTGACCATGCATTATGCCTAGATGAGACATCGTGAGACAAAAGGACTAAATATCATACGTGTAATACGTGACAGGTTAACTCGAATGACCGACAAAAGGACTAAATAACCATGATAATTGGTATTAAATAAGATTTAATACATAGTCCATTAATGTAATGAGCTTTTAATATGAATCGCCAATTATTATGGTTATAATTATTTAATTATGTGTGACATAATTCGGCCCATGTGAGTGATTTATTTTATGATTATGTATCATATAATTAAAAGCTCAATAATATTAATATAACCCATGTGATTTTTGGCCTTTCCTAACCTAAATTGGAGGGATAAAATTCGACATACAAACCTAAAAAGGGAGGGGGAAATTCGGCTCCTCTTTCCTGTGCATGTTTAAATTGATAAAACGTATATGAATAGTGATTCTGCTTAAGTTATCAAATATGTGATTTGGATAGTAAAACCTTGAAGTATAAAAGAATACTATTCTAAATACCCCTAGTCGATCATTGTCATGGGAGTGACAATAAACCAAGAGTAGTATGTGTTCTGTGAGATGATAATGTTTTACTTGTCATAGGATATGAGATATCAATCAGATAACATAGAACATGTTAGAGAACAGTGTTTTGGATGGATCCGCTTATGAGAATACTACGTGGTTGAAAGGTCATAAGTATTTCTCATAAAATGCTTATACTTGAATCATTCGACCTAAAATCACTATGGATTCTTGGGTGATTTCTCGTATACTTTGACATACGCCTAATGTTATTTGTAAATGAATGGCAAGTATGGGTATGATTGGGTATGCCAAGAGTCATGCTAAGAAACATGAGTGAAGTGAAGGGATTGCCCCTCTCCAGAAGAGAGAAGATATCACCGGCCACTTGATTAGTGAAACTGAGTAGCATGTGGTCACACCCAAATAACATGATAATTGTTATCGTTTATTTG
Source organism: Flueggea neowawraea (assembly GCA_948243855.1). Taxonomy (NCBI): domain Eukaryota; kingdom Viridiplantae; phylum Streptophyta; class Magnoliopsida; order Malpighiales; family Phyllanthaceae; genus Flueggea; species Flueggea neowawraea. The sequence continues at coordinate 17,774 of CAODLS012081821.1, forward strand.
ACTTAGTCAGGATCACTAAAAGATCAAGGAAATGTTTTATCATAACTAAGGGTGACCCGTTCTATGCCTTATGCTAATTCAGATATAGGGAGGCAAAGGGTTGTATAAGGTTGTAATTAGGTTATGTTGATTCAAAATTGACATTCATTTCAATTTGGGTAATCATAATGTCTTGCTAGAAACCAATTACGTTTTATGGGCTTTAAATTAATTTTGGGTCCATTGCCAACATTGAATGAACCTACAGGATCGCACATAATAATGATCTGGGTTATGAATTAAACCATTTTTCTTGTCAGCCATTAATTTATGTTAATGATTTAAACATAATGAGATGGGCTCAAGCTAAATTCAGCACACACCCATTAGGATTGAAGGAATTGAAAAAATCGGCCTAATGATGTTTTAATTAAAAGGTTTTATTGAATAATTAAAAGGGAAGGAA
>CAODLS012082048.1:0-11938 GCA_948243855.1 Flueggea neowawraea
TGTTTATAAATATCTTACCCATATCTCCATTCAAATTTCCCTTCTCCATACACCCCAAAAGCTTGAAGAATCATTGCTAAAAGTGCACAGATCATCTTCAGTATCATCTGAAGAGAAAAACTCTATGTGAGCAGACAGAAAATTCATAAAAATATATTATCTAATCAATCAAACAAAACTCACGTACATATTGAACAATTCCAACTTTCACGGCATAATAGAAGTCAGGACCAAGCAGCCAATCTCGCAAACAGCAATTTAATGGAAAAGGGTGCTCAACAACTCCATAGGCACATGGTTCCTCCATAAGAGGTGTGGTGGAAGTGACTTCGGTCTGGCTTTCCATGAATTTAATAGTATTTTCCTCCCCACCTGTAAGTTGAAACATTGTTGTGATAGTAAATTAAGCGAAGTCGTTTACCAAGAAGCAATGCTATAAAGAATAGACAAAGGAATAACATAACTAGGTAACAAAATAAATACCTAAACAGGCAATTAGATATCGCTCAAAGCAATACAATGCAAAAGCCTCATAACAGTCTCGAATTGCTTCACAATTAAAAGCAGCATTGGAATCCAGCAAAGACAAAAACTGAAAGAAAAAATATTGAATCTATCATTAGCAGCTAGTATAGAAAAACTAAAACAAAATGCAGAAGGGATAGAGGAAAGAGAAAACGCAGGCATAGTTTCATATGATCAAAGATATTCAACGCACTAATACTTGTTCAACATTTATCACTCTAAACTTGAAAGGGGCACAATTTAACCAATTCGTCAATCCATAAGAAAGGATCAGAAAATTCCATGTCATATGCAAGCAAATCAATTTTGTTTCATTCAAGAAAGTAGCATCATCATTCAAAAGTCTAAAATAGAAGATAATATTGGTTGCACGCCATACTGATTCAAGCGCATAAACAGGAACCATCAGAATTAGTCCAATGAGAAACTTCTGCTCCTGAAATTAAAAATCAAATGCACCAGCTATTAGGTTCAGGAGATGACTTAAGATGCAACAACAAGGTAATAGCGTGTAAATTGTACATGCGAGACTATTACACAGAGCCAGGGACAGTTAATAATCAAGCTCAGCACTAAAATCTATCTGGAAAAATGAAAGAGAGCTCCAAGCTGCATCAAAAAGTACCAACCTCTGGCTGATGGTAAGCAGCTAGATGTTCAAAGATGAGATACATTGAAAGGATTAGAGCAACAACAACAAATATACCCGCACTGACAACTGTCCAGCTGATGTTTAAAGCAATCTCTGTTCCAAGATTTAACGTCCAAACTCTCCCCGATATTCTTCTGGACTCCGCCAGAGTGAAAACAAAAAAGAAACAATAAAATGCACCTTTCCATCCCATTGAGCAAAACCATAAAACGAAACCCACCAATCAATCAAAATTTCTATATACACAATAGTTCAGTTCAAACCAAAATGCCACTTCGCTTAAAAAACTTCATGTCACCTGCATAAACACAACATTACCCTCAATGCTCTCATTGTCAATCGCCATAATATGCCTCCTAGCTACTTCAGAATTACCACAATATCAACCAAAAGCCTCTCCACTCTAACTAAACCAATGCCTCAAAAGTGTTGATACTTTTCAACAAGATATGCACAAGCCTCTTCGAGCTCCAAAGCTATGAAGCCTGCATACATAATGAACACAGAAACAGCGGAATGAGTCGACAAAATCATTAAAATAGTTAATTCTACAGTTCATAACAATCCGATCAACACTAGCAATGTTACATTAACTTTTTGCATTCATTTGATTAACACAAAATGTAAACAAAAAGAAATTGCATTTGAAATTGAGATCAAAAAACACACAAAACCCTAACAGCAGAGTGTTTGGAATCGCTACGTAACTCTCAAGACAAACGCGAGAAATCAACGGCAAGTGTCAGAATTTGTGTTACGCACGAGACGCGAATGAACGAATCTAATAAGGTAATATTAGGTTCGAACCTGCTCGGGGAAATTTTACCGAGAAAATCTGAGACTTTTCCGGGTGGATTTTCCTGAGAAAACCGATTTTGTGCCTGGATTGGATTTCGTGTCAAAAGGAGAGTAAACTAATCTTTGCGTAGTCGGTTGGGCTGATGTAATTCCACATCGGACTTATGTTTCTTCTGGGGATCAAGGACATACTAAAGTCACTTCCTTAGACACTTGTTGTCTGTCACAGGCATTATTTTATCCGTTAGATATTGGTACTTTCGTCACTGTTTTGTCTTTTTGTGTAGGTGGCGACGCGATGTGCGTCTGTTTAGGTGTGATCTGTGACGGACAGTGAAGTTTGCGATTTTGATGCCTGTTTTTGTCCTTTGAGGCAATTTGTTTTTTGCATGGAAGCTTGCATACGTGGAATTACGGATGTGGGTCCGGTTTCCATGTCAGCAGTTGGTTGTGTCCACACTAGCCGATGTGAGGGGCAATTTTTTTTGGTTATTGTTGATTATTCCTTACTCCCTCACCTCTAATAATACACATATTTTTTATTTTAAATATTTTTTATTATATTTATTATTAGTAAAATTATAATATTATTTTTATTTAATTTTTTAACAAATTTATTAATTATTAATATATTTATGAAATTAAATAAATTTAACTACTAAAATTATTATTTTTTAATTTTTGTAAAAAATATTATTGTCTATTATTATAGGATAAAAAAAATATATATTTAATTTTAATTTATATCAATCTTTGTAAAAAAAAATAAAATCAAATCAAATTGTACTTTTGTGTTGTTTTTTCTCGTATTTGTGTAAAAACCCCAATATTTTTCTTGATTTATGAATGACACAATAGCAAAAAACTCAACAATAGTAATCATTGAGATTTATAGTAACATAAATATGAACTCATATTTTATAAAACTAGTTTTGTGAACACGTGCATTGCACGTGAATATTATTTTTATAGACATTTTAAAAAAATTTATAGTTTGTATGACTAAATTATCATTTATTAAATAATTCATATTAAGAAAACATACCTTTTAATAATCCAAATAAGTAAAAAGGTTAAAGACGATAATTCTCAAAACAAAGACAAACTTAAGTTAAGCACAATTCACAATGATCATTAAACTTAAACAACCAAGTCAGTGTTCTAAGTTCATTAACAAATGTTTAAGTTCATTAACAAACTTAAACAACAATGAGTGGTATAAGAACAGGAAGATTAATTAGTAAAATAAATTATAGAGCATCTAATAAGCTCATTTAATTCGTAAAGCAGCATGTTTAAGTAGATAATACCAACAAAATAGAACCATACAGAGCATATATCTCTAATGTGCATGAACAACTTATATTAAATCGAAAGTAGAAGCATAGAAGTCAATTTCAAAAAAAAAATTGAACATATAAGTATAAAATATATACATTAAAATGATTTATGTAAAACTAATAAATAAAATACGTATAAAAGCAAGAAAATGAATAAAACTGATATATGGAAAATCATACAGCTAAACAAGCAGCCACAGATTGCGTTGAGCAATAGAGAACCATTAACGACAATGTCAATGCAGTAAAATTGAAGTTAATAACATGCATAAGGCTCACCGGCCTTATTATCTGATGTAATCTCGAACTTTTATCATTCAAAGAAATTTCTCCCACTTGCCTTTGAGCTGAAACATGGAAAACGAAATTTCTTAGCACTTAAGAAGGACTAAACTAATAGATGCACACTGCAATCAACATTCTTCCATAAACAAACGCTAAATATGCATATATGCAAATTCGCAATTTATAGAATATATGGCGATTCATAGCATATTGTCACGAACTTAGCGTTTGATGCTAGCCAATTTGTGCGGCACTTAGTCTATTTCATTGGCACAATAGAACTAAGTAAGCCTTAGAGTGAGTTTGAGTGAATGTAGAACGAGCACTTAGGCAAATGGAGGTTTTGGGTCAAATAGAAAGCAAATATTGAGAGCTTTAGAGTTGTTGGAATGAAGGCTTTATACAATTGTCCAAGCATCTTTACAAGTGAGAGGGGCGGCCTTTATATAGGCAATCCACCTCCTTAATGTGTGGCTACCATGATTTTTTCTAGTCCTTTCTATACAATTCTTTATGTACAAGAATGATTAACCAAGTGCTAGAATAATCTAGACTTGGGCGGATTTGTGTGGAGGAAGAACACACATTGTGGAAGTTTCTAGAAACACACCAAGCTTGATCAAGTTGTAGAATTTGCTGGACAAGGCTGGGTGGATCTCCACACTTAGCCAATTTTCCACAACACTATAGTGCCTTTTAGAGAATTCTATGGCACACCTCATTGTCTAGGTAGGTTCCGCAATATTCTGGGGAATTCTCGCCAATGACTTAGCCGAATTTGGCCTAGACAATTCTAGTCGTGACACCCTCCCACACTCAATCTCACGACGTCCTCGTCGCATCTTGAGTCTTAAAGTTTTGGATGTGCTCAGGGAATTTCCATAGCAAATCTTTGCGTTCCCATGAAGCCTCGCTGTCGGGAAAATTTTTCCACTTCACCAAGTACTCCGTAGAGTTGGGAACACCACTTCTCCTTATCACACGGTCCGCAAGGATGCTTTCTATCTCCTTGTCGAACTCGGTGACAATGGCTGTTAGAGCCTGCTTTGATTTGCCACGGTTGGGGTCTTCGTTGTCTCCATGGTATGGCTTGAGCATACTCACCTGGAAAACGTTATGAATTTTTAGCTTAGAGGGGAGTTGTACTTGGTAGGCAGCAGCACCAACGCGTTTGATGATCGGGAATGGACCTTCGTAAAGCCTTACCAAGCTTTTGTGCACTTGGCGCAAAGACTTGAACTGATTCGGCAAGAGCTTGACCATCACCAAGTCTCAACGCTATACTCATTTGGGCGCCTCCTGACATCGGCCCATTTCTTCATGCACTTTGCCGCTTTGTCGAGACATGCCCTCGTGATGTCTACCTCTCCGTGCCACTCCCTCAGGAATTTGTGCGCGGAAGGGTTGGCTCCTCCATAGGTGGCCGCTATGGCATTGGGAGTTAGCGGCTGATATCCCATGATGATCTCGAAGGGACTCTTACCCGTCGATTCGCTCTGCTGGAGCTTATACAAGAATTGGGCAACATCAAGTAACTTTTCCCATTCTCGCTGATGCGCACTAACGTAGTGCCTCAAGTAAAGTTCCAGCGGCGCATTGATCCTTTTGGTTTGGTCGTCGCTTTGTGGATGGAAGCTTGTCGAGAAGTTCAAATCCGTGCCAAGCAACTTGAACAACTCTCACCAAAACTTGTCTGTAAACCGAGGGTCTCTGTCGCTAATGATGCTCTTCGGCATGCCCCAAAGCTTTACCACATTCTTAAAGAAAAGACGAGCAACCTTGTTGACTTTGCAATCTGTCGGGGCTGGGACAAATGTAACGTATTTGCTAAATCTGTCCATAATCACCATAATGCTTCCAAACCCTTCAGATTTTGGCAAGGCAACTATGAAATCCATCGAGACACTTTCCCATGGTCTTTCGACGATGGGAAGTGGCTTAAGAAGGCCAGCAAGTTATTGTTGCTCAACTTTTTCTTGTTGGAATACAAGACAAGTCCGTACATATGCTTCCACATCCTCCTTGAGTTGCGGCCAATAGTGACTTTGCTGGACGAGAGCGAGGGTTCGAGTCATACTTGGATGTCTAGCCCACAAGGAATCATGACATTCCTTGAGGATTTCTCGCCGCAAATTTCCCCATTTTGGCACATAGACCCGATTGCCAATAGTGAAGAGAAGGTCGTCTTTCTCCCAAAATCGGCTTTTTTTCCCCTCAGTAGCTAATTTAAGAAGATTCTTGGTCAAGCTATCTTGATGCGTACCTTTTTTGATTCGCTCAAGAAGATCGCTTTTGGGTGCGCTAGCAGCAATATGAGCCAGCTCCACTTTCCTACTTAGCGCATCTGCCACCACATTGGCTTTGTGCGGCTTGTATTTGAGTTTGTATTTGAGTTTGTATTTGAACTCGACCGAGAAATCTTGCCAACGAGCTTGCTTGGGACTCAACTTCTTTTGAGTTTGAAAGTAACTAGTAGCCACGTTATCGATCAAGATAGTGAATTTACTCCCAAGCAAATAATGTCTCCAAGTGTGTAAGATATGGACGACAGCGTCATCTCCTTCTCCTGGGCCATGTACCGCCTCTCCGTGTCATTGAGCTTGCGACTTCCATAGGCAATAATATGCCTATCTTGAATGAGGATGCCTCCGATATCATAGTCTGAAGCGTCCATGTGCACCTCAAATGGTTTGCTATAGTCGGGCAACATCATGATAGGTTCCTCAAACACCGCCTATTTCAAGGTCTCGAAGGTCGTTTGGCACCCATCACTCCAGTGCCATGCCTTGTTTTTCTTAAGCAAGTCTGTTAAATGCGCAACAATGGTTGAGTATCCCTTGATAAAGTGTCGATAGTATTTCACCAGCCCAATGAAGGATCGTAGCTACAAGACTTTCGTTGGGGGTTGCCATTCTTGGATGGCTTGCACATTTGCTAGATCCATCATGAGTTTGCCATACAACTCCCGCTTAACATACAACTCATGTTCGCGGAGCATTTGAAAGATTTGTCTTAGGTGTTGCACATGCTCCTCAAGAGTGTTGTTATACACCAAGATGTCATCCAAGTAAACAACCATAAACTTGTCAAGGAAAGGGTGAAGTACCTTGTTCATGAGGGTGCAAAAAGTGGCAGGTGCATTGGTGAGTCCGAAAGGCATGACCAAGAACTCAAAAGCTCCGTAGCACGTCACACATGTTGTCTTCGGCACGTCACCAGGGGCAATGCGGACTTGGTAGTAACCAAACCGCAAATCCAGCTTTGAGAAGTATCGAGCCTTTCCCAACTGATCAAACAAGTCAGCTATCAAAGGGATTGGATACTTGTTCTTGATATTGATCTTGTTCAATGCTCGATAGTCGATGCACATTTTCAACGATCCATCCTTTTTCTTTTGGAAAAGGACTGGTACTCCATAAGGTGCCTTTGATGGCTGAATGAAGCCCGAGTCAAGAAGATCTTGGGGTTTCTTCCTTAGCTCAACAAGCTTCGGAGGTGCCATTCGATAGGGTGCCGTGGCAGGAGGCTTAGCACTGGGTTCAAGCTCAATGTGGTGATCCATATCTCGCTTAGGTGGCAATTTCTTTAGCAACTCGGATGGCATCACGTCCTTGTACTCATCAAGGATAGCTCCAATAGATGGTGGCAAACTAGATTGTGTGGCATCTTGGTCCTTGTTTAGCTCTCTCATTGTCGCAATGTAGGATTCACCATCCTTTAGACCCCGCAAGGCGAAAATCAAAACAGCCTTTGATTTGGCCATGCTCTTTAATGGGATCAATCGAATTCTAGATCCTTCTAAAATTAAGAGGGAGCCCGTGAAAGGGACCAGAATGGCAAAGGCCTTGTAGAAGAATGCTAGACCAAAAACAACCTTGAAATCGTCCATAAGAACAATGGTAAAGTCTAGCGTACTTTGCCATTCTCTAGTTTGCACCTTGACACCTTGCACCATGCCATAGGCTGGTTTTGCCTCTTAGTTTATAGCCTTGATGGTGCCAATGCCCTTAGTCAGTTTTAGACCAAGGCATTTTGCCTCATGGGGGTCAATAAAATTATGCGTGGCACCCGTGTCCAACAACGCACATGTTGATTTACCTTCGATGGAGGAATCAACGTACAATAAGTTTCCTTCTTTGATGGAGGTTGGAGGGAGGAGTTTGGAGAGTGACCCCAAGAGTTGCAAGGAACACATACCTGTTTCCAGTTTTTCTTTAGGTTGCTCCTTGTTGAGCTCCGCCACAATTGCATTCACTGCCTTCCGTTTCGGACAGTCCTTCACCTAGTGGGGACCGTCACAGATGAAGTAAGGACTGGACAGTTTAAAGGCAAATTTGCTATTGAAAAAACATCCTTTGTCTTGCTTTGAGCCACTGCCAAAATAATTATGAAGGGTAGTCTCTTTGCCTTTCTTGAAATCTTTCTTCGGTGCTCTCCCACTCTTGCTATAGTTGGGTTTCTTTCCTTTGTCTTGGGCGGCATAGTCCTTAAGACTTTCCACCGCGACAATGGCTTCATAAAAGGTTTTCACTTCACATCGATCCAACTCCATTTTTACCCAATCCTTTAACCCATCTTTGAAATCAAAGAAGAGTTGGTCGTTGGTTACCTAAGAAATCTCGAGATTAGAGTGGTGAACTTCTTGACATAATCTGTGATGCTTCCAGTTTGCCTCAACCATCTTAGCTTGCTTCGCACCTCATCGTTTGCATTATGAGGCACAAATTTCTTGCGAAGCTCGGCCTTGAATTGATCCTAGGTGTTGATCTCACATAGATCTTTCTCCCTTTCGGCATGCTTACGCCTCCACCATAATTGTGCGGCATACTTGAGGAAGATGGCCGCATTGCTGATCTTTGTGAAGTCATCAGTGACTCCGATGGCTTCGAAGTATTGTTCAAGGCCGAAGAGGAAATTTTCCACCATAGTGGCATTCCTCGTGCCATTGTAAATGGAAGGCTTAGGGACTTTCAAGCCTTGCGGGCAGACGCACTTGCGTTCGTCTTGCTGGTCGAGGGTGGACTGCCTCGATGGAGAATGTTCATCTCCCTACGAAACTCTTGCATCTCGTCTAAAAGAGTTTTGCGTAGGTTGTTGAACTCTTGGGCAAGGGAGCATAGTTCTCCCCTAAAGGCATTGCCATAGTCTTCAATCAAAGACTTTGCAGCCCAAGTGATTTCCACATTCTCGTGGATCAGGTTGTCCACTTGGATGTTAAGCTCGCCAATGATCGTCGTGACATTGGCCAAGCTCTTCTCGAGGTCATCAATTCGAGTCTCCAATATTTCCCTCATTGGAGCCTTGGACTTGCCCCGCTTAGGTTGGACGCGTTGCTCCTCGTGCCCACGAACCTGTTTGGTGTGTTGCTCCTCAATGTTGGTAGCAACAACGATTTCCTCACTTGCCATTTGCTCAACCTAAGTCAAAGGTCCCAAGGATTGGAACGTGGCTCTGATACCACCTATCATGAACTTAGCATTTGATGTTACCCAAGTCGTGCGACACTTAGTCTATTTCGTTGACACAATAGAGCTAAGTAAGCCTTAGAGTGAGTTGTGAATGTAGGACGAGCACTTAGGAAAATGGAGGTTTTGGGTCAAGTAGAAAGCAAGTATTGAGAGCTTTAGAGTTGCTGGAATGAAGGCTTTATACAATTGTCCAAGCATCTTTACAAGTGAGAGGTCGACCTTTATATAGACAATCCACCTCCTTAATGTGTGGCTACCATGATTTGTTCTAGTCCTTTCTATACAATTCTTTATGTACAAGAATGATTAACCAAGTGCTAGAATAATCTAGACTTGAGCGGATTTGTGTGGAGGAAGAACACACCTTGTGGAAGTTTCTAGAAACACACCAAGCTTGATCAAGTTGCAGAATTTTCTGGACAAGGCTGGTCAAGGTTGGGTGGATCCCCACACTTAGCCAATTTTCTGCAACACTCTAGTGCCTTCTAGAGAATTATGTGGCACACCTCATTGTCTAGGTAGGTTCCGCAATATTCTGGAGAATTCTCGCCAATGACTTAGCCGAATTTGGCCTAGACAATTCTAGTCGTGACACCCTCCCAACTGATCAAACAAGTCAGCTATCAAAGGGATTGGATACTTGTTCTTGATATTGATCTTGTTCAATGCTCGATAGTCGGTGCACATTCTCAACGGTCCATCCTTTTTCTTTTGGAAAAGGACTGGTGCTCCATAAGGTGCCTTTGATGGCTGAATGAAGCCTGAGTCAAGAAGATCTTGGGGTTGCTTCCTTAGCTCAGCAAACTTCGGAGGTGCCATTCGATAGGGTGCCATGGCAGGAGGCTTAGCATCGGGTTCAAGCTCAATGTGGTGATCCATATCTCGCTTAGGTGGCAATTTCTTTAGCAACTCGGATGGCATCACTTACTTGTACTCATTAAGGATAGCTCCAATAGATGGTGGCAAACCATATTGTGTGGCATCTTGGTCCTTGTTTAGCTCTCTCATTGTCGCAATGTCGGATTCACCATCCTTTAGACCCCCGCTTAAATTGCAAGGTGAAAATCAAAGCAGCCTTTGATTTGGCCATGCTCTTTCATGGGATTAATCGAATTCTAGATCCTTCTAGAATTAAGAGGGAGCCTGTGGAAGGGACCAGAATGACAAAGGCCTTGTAGAAGAATGCTAGACCAAAAACAACCTTGAAATCGTCCATAGGAACAATGGTAAAGTCTAGCGTAGCTTGCCATTCTCCAGTTTGCATCTTGACACCTTGCACCATGCCATAGACTGGTTTTGCCTCCGAGTTTATAGCCTTGATGGTGCCAATGCCCTTAGTCAGTTTTAGACCAAGGCGCTTTGCCTCTTGGGGGTCAATAAAATTATGTGTGGCACCCGTGTCCAACAACGCACATGTTGATTTACCTTCGATGGAGGAATCAACGTACAATAAGTTTCCTTCTTTGATGGAGGTTGGAGGGAGGAGTTTGGAGAGTGACCCTAAGTGTTGCAAAGAGCACATACCTATTTCCAGTTCTTCTTTGGGTTGCTCCTTGTTGAGCTCCGCCACAATTGCATTCACTGCCTTCCGTTTCGGACAGTCCTTCACCCAGTAGGGACCGTCACAGATGAAGCAAGGACTGGGCGGTTTAAAGGCAAATTTGCTATTGAAAAAAGGTCCTTTGTCTTGCTTTGAGCCACTACCAAAAGATTTCTGAAGGGTAGTCTCTTTGCCTTCCTTGAAATCTTTCTTTGGTGCTCTCCCACTCTTGCTAGAGTTGGGTTTCTTGCCTTTGTCTTGGGCGGCATAGTCCTTAAGACTTTCCACCGCAACAATGGCTTCGTAAAAGTTTTTCACTCCACATCGATCCAACTCCATTTTTACCAAATCCTTTAACCCATCTTTGAAATCAAAGAAGACTTGGTCGTTGGTTACCTAAGGAATCTCGAGCATTAAAGTGGTGAACTTCTTGACATAATCTGCTATGCTTCCAGTTTGCCTCAACCGTCTTAGCTTGCTTCGCACCTCATCGTTTGCATTATGAGGCACAAATTGCTTGCGAAGCTCAGCCTTGAATTGATCCTAGGTGTTGATCACACATAGACCTTTCTCCCTTTCGGCATGCTTACGCCTCCACCATAATTGTGCGGCATCCCTGAGGAAGATGGCCGCGTTGCTGATCTTTGTGAAGTCATCAGTGACTCCGATGGCTTCGAAGTATTGTTCGAGGCCGAAGAGGAAATTTTCCACCGTAGTGGCATTCCTTGTTCCATTGTAAATGGAAGGCTTAAGGACTTTCAAGACTTGCGGGCAGACGCACTTGCGTTCGCCTTGCTGGTTGAGGGTGGACTGCCTCAATGGAGAATGTTCATCTCCCTACGAAACTCTTGCATCTAGTCTAGAAGAGTTTTGCGTAGGTCGTTGAACTCTTGGGCAAGGGAGCGTAGTTCTCCCCTAAAGGCATTGCCATAGTCTTCAATCAAAGACTTTGAAGCCCGAGTGATTTCCACATTCTCGTGGATCAGGTTGTCCACTTGGTTGTTAAGCTCGCCAATGATCGTCGTGACATTGGCTAAGCTCTTCTCGAGGTCATCAACTCGAGTCTCCAATATTTCCCTCATTGGAGCCTTGGACTTGCCCCGCTTAGGTTGGACGCGTTGCTCCTCGCGCCCATGAACCTGTTCGGTGTGTTGCTCCTCAATGTTGGTAGCAACAACGATTTCCTCGCTTGCCATTTGCTCAACCTAAGTCAAAGGTCTTAAGGATTGGAACGTGGCTCTGATACCACCTGCCATGAACTTAGCATTTGATGCTAGCCAAGTAGTGCGACATTTAGTCTATTTTGTTGACACAATAGAGCTAAGTAAGC
>CAODLS012082739.1:0-11533 GCA_948243855.1 Flueggea neowawraea
CAGTGGATTGTTGTTCCTCTTCAAGTGAGATGGATCAACAAAATACTTGAATAATTTAATTTGCAAAAATGCATAACTTATAGATATCATGTGACTAAGAGCAAGTCTCTTAGTAAGGGCATGTGTCCACGAACTATATGAAAAGAAGAATGTGTAAGGAACGTTCTTCATACGAATATCATGCGAATGTGTTTTGTAATATAGAGTACGTGTGTTGATTACAAGATTATATCTTGTATTAAATGTCTAGGTGTGTGAAATGCCTAGAGTTTGCTAAGTTGTCAAGTTAGTTAGCAAACATTAATCCAACACATAAAAGAGGATGTTGGAAAGTTGTGAACGACATACTTGAATGCTTTAGAGGCACTATAAGACACTGTGTTATCGTAAGGGCTTGCGATAAAATAAGACACAGTTGCAACTCCACGTAATGATATGGACTATAGGGACATCCATGTTTGGTTATGTGTTCTTACCTGGCTGAAAGGTCACTCCACGTAATAGTGAGGAACACATATAAGTGTGGCAAAAGAAGCTGAAACTATAGCTTCGTAATCTGCAGTACAATAAGAAGGTTGGCTATTAAGTGAAATGATCAACTTAGCACTAACTACCTAAAAAACCTACGACGGTCTTAGTGACAGTCGACCCTGATTGCTTAAGGATCAATAAGATCCATTATAAGTCTAAGCAAATCGAGATCAAGTATCATTAAGTAAGGGACTTGGTTTCACAAGGACAAATAAATTTGAGTACAAGTTTCACTTGAAGAAGTGAACTTGGAATGTAAGTTCATAAGAGACGAGATCGTAAGATCCGTTAATAAAAGCCTACAAGGAATAAGTTCTTTAAAACCCGTATGGCACACGGAGTGTGTAATCCCTTAAAACATAATCTTTAATAAGATCATTATGGGCAATACATGAGCACAAATGTTGAGATTTGATATTTGTTGTAGCATTACGTGTGAAAGCATGTTGGACAGAGAAGTAACCCACTCACATGGGTGTTTACCTTAGTTTTCCCAGTTCGTTGGGGGAAGAACTAAGATGAGGCTGGTTTTGAACGTAGAAAGAGATCTTGAGCACGTTCATAATCAAGAGGCCGTCTTGCATCTTACAGTCATGAGTTCATTGTAAAATGGCAAGAAAAAGTCGTATGTAAAGAGTCATACGCCATAGGATGAATTCCTATACCGATCATTAAATGATCATATGCTAAAATTGAGAGACTTTTAGTATATTCTGTCTTAAAACTAGAAGTAATCCTGTCAAGTGTAGATTAAGGTTAAATAGCGAAATCCATCGTAAATGAAGCTTCTATGTGGTGTTTATAATGTTGTATAAACATGCGCTCCTCAAGGAAATGAAAGAACACCACAACATATGATCACACCATGTGTGTTATATACAGGACCATAGGGATGAAAAAGATTGATAAATGATCTCACTTTTCCTAGTGTGAGACCCTGCCGTGAACATGTGGTTCTTGATACTACCTACCCTTAGAACCTTTAACACATTCAAAACATGTAGTTAAATTTGTCTACTCTAACTTGCCGTTAATGATCATGATTGATTCGACCAAGCGTGTCAAGCTGGAAAAGTAAACTTAGCTATGTGGATTGTCTGGTGTAAGAGGGGAATTTTGTTTCTAGACACATTCACACTAGTCTCAAAAGTTTGCTTAATCGACTCTCATGTAGCATGACACATGATGTATGAACTATGAGTAAAGCTTTCGTGAGGTCGAGTAGTTCGAAAGCAGCGATTGTGTGGTTACGAACTAGGGGAAGGCATACGTTTTCAGCAGTTTGTACTGTTGTTGCATACACTTTGACAGAATGGAGCTGGTCTTCAAAAGACGCCTTCTAGCAGGATTGAGATATGAGTTGTCATATAACCCTAATAGGTGTATAGCAATTACACTCTCATCGTATCTGGTCGCGCGGTCTATTTGCCTTTATGACACGAGATCTTAATCATGATTAGTATTAGTTCTATCATGATCCATGACGAGTTATGGTTCTGTCATGTGCGAGTGAGAGATGTTGGAAAAAATGGTCCGCCCATGACGGGTGAACCGAACTCGGTCGATCAAAGTATGAACCAAAACCGTGGACCGAGACCAATTGGAAAGTCCAATTAAGAAAAATCAAATTCGGTTAGTCAATGTGTGAACCGAGACGTGAACCAATGTCAATTGGCAAATCCAATTGAATTGGGAATGAAATGGGCTTGCAAGTCTCGTTAGGCCCACAAGCCCATTTGAGGGCTTATATAAGGAGCTTTGCTCCTTCCTTTCCATTCTCACAACTCCAACATACACACAAATGAGAGAGAGCTCTCAATGGGAGAGAGAGAGGTCTCGACCTCTTGTCCCGAGTCCTGCACAGATCACGTGTGACATCTAAACTGCGAAACAGTCGGGTATTTTCGTTGACATTTCAACTGTGGTTTGCTCGCAAGACCAATATAAAACTGGTCTTGCTCTGTTGTTAATTTTCGCTGAAATCGAAATTAACAAGTCGAAATTATTTATTATATTGTTTATTAGTTAAATCGATATGCGATTCCTCCAAGTTCTAAAGTTTTGTTTCTAAGTCAACCCACTTCTTGTATCAGTCGGGCCTTGATCATTGGTTTTGATGTTGTGCTTCTAGTATTGCTTCTGTTTAATTTAGTTCAGAAGTCATCGTCATCGAGAACAGACAAGAACTCGTCTCGATTTCGAGGATTATCCAGGTTGCAGATTGTTTCTGCCATATTCAATGGCTGTATTGGATTATTGTACTTATGCTTGGTTGGGCGTGTGGATTTTAGAACAGAAGTTAAGGGAAGCCCACTCTGCCTTACCTTTGAAGCGATGGCTTCCTATGTTCTTACAGGTATTCACTTGGTTCTTGGTTGGGTTATTCGTAAGTCTTGGAGGAAATAATCCTGCAAAAATCTCGTTGCTGCTTTTGTCCATTCTTTCACTATTGTTTGCTGGAATAGTCTGTGCTATATCAGTATTCCCCACCATTTTAGGCAAAGAATTCTCAATTCAGATTGCTTTAGATGTTCTGTCTTTCCCTGAAGCCATACTGTTGGTGTTTTGTGCCTACAAAAGTTACGCTCATGAAGAAAGCCATGAGAATGGCGGTGATTACTCCCCTTTAAATGGTGAAGAAAATAACAAAATGTTAAGAGTACAACCCAAAAGAATACCAAAAACTTCTGCTACTAGACAAAGCGAAATTTCTCTATTCTATTCAAATCATCATAGATCAAAGAACCACAAAAGGGAGGAAAAGTATGCCACCAATCCGTGCTGTGAGAGGATCTGCCGTGATGGATTAGGTAAAGCAAGTCAAGTGACTTCATTTGCTAAAGCAGGATTCTTCAGCCGGATTTCATTTTGGTGGTTGAACCCACTCATGAAAAGGTGCAGGGAGAAGCCTCTTGATGATGAGGACATACCAAAACTCGGCCCTTCAACCTTCACTATTGAAAACAATCATATCATGCCACTGGAAAGAGATCCTCCTATCAGGCTTCTTTGCTTTCTTGAAGATAGTCACTCTCTCAGCTGGTCCTCTTCTTCTTAATGCCTTCATTTTGGTTGCCCAAGGTCAAGCGGGTTTCAAACATGAGGGCTATGTGTTGGCCGTAACATTATTATTGTCAAAGAGCTTGGAGTCCTTGTCACAAAGGCAGCGGTATTTTAGGGCCAGACTTATTGGTTTGAAAGTGAGGTCATTGCTCACAGCTGCCATCTATAAGAAGCAGTTGGGGTTATCTAATGCCGGTAGGTTGATGCAATCGGGCGGCGAGATAATGAATTATGCCACTGTTGATGCTTACAGAATTGGTGAATTCCCCTTCTGGTTTCACCAGACATGGACCACCGGCTTGCAGCTTTGCATCTCACTTGTGATTCTCTTCCGAGCTGTTGGTCTTGCAACATTTGCAGCATTGGTAATTATAGTGATTACTGTGCTATGCAACATCAGCATAAGTTCCAGTCTAAGCTTACGGTGGCTCAAGATGCAAGATTAAAGGCTTTTACGGAGGCTTTAGTTAACATGAAAGTTTTGAAGTTATATGCTTGGGAAACCCATTTTAAGAATGCCATAGAAGATCTTAGGAATGTGGAAAGTACATGGTGTCGGCTGTGCAATTGCGGAAGTCATATAATAGCTTTCTCGGTTGGTCCTCTCCTGTTTTGGTGTCTGCTGCTACCTTTGGAGCCTGTTATTTCCTCAAAATTCCTCTGCATGCTAACAACGTT
Source organism: Flueggea neowawraea (assembly GCA_948243855.1). Classification (NCBI taxonomy): domain Eukaryota; kingdom Viridiplantae; phylum Streptophyta; class Magnoliopsida; order Malpighiales; family Phyllanthaceae; genus Flueggea; species Flueggea neowawraea. Next base: position 4,273 of record CAODLS012082739.1, read on the forward strand.
TTTACTTTTGTTGTGACTTTACGTGTTGTTCAAGATCCAATTCGGGAATTTCCTGATGTGATTGGCGTGGTCATTCAGGCTAAAGTAGCATTCGCACGAATTGTGGAGTTTCTGGAAGCTCCAGAATTGCCAATGGGAAAAGCTAGGCATAAGTGCAGCACAAGACATGTTGACCGTGCCATTCTAATAAGGTCGGGAAATTTTTCATGGGAGAAAAATTCCTTAAAACCTACACTCAGAGACATAAATTTAGAGATTAGACCTGGTCAAAAGATAGATGTATGTGGGGAAGTTGGTTCAGGGAAATCAACTCTTTTAGTAGCAATTCTTGGAGAAGTTCCTAATACGCAGGGGACTGTAAGTTGTCCGCCTTTTCATTTCAGTTAAACTTCCAAATTCATCTCTCATTTAATTTCTGCTTTCATAGTTAAAAAGTCATTGCAAGAGTATTTTTAGTGATTTATAACTGGTTCCATTTTCATGCCAACAGGTTCATGTTTATGGAAGGATCGCTTATGTTTCTCAAACAGCTTGGATTCAGACAGGAATATTGCAAGAGAATATTTTATTTGGTTCTCCTATGAATAGGAACAGATACCAGGACATAGTCGAGAGGTGTTCATTGGCAAAGGACCTTGAGTTGCTTCCTGATGTTGATCTCACTGAAATAGGTGAACGAGGAGTCAATCTGAGTGGTGGTCAAAAGCAGAGAATTCAGCTTGCTCGTGCTCTTTATCAGGATGCTGACATATATCTTCTAGATGATCCATTCAGTGCTGTCGATGCACAAACTGCTACAAGATTATTCAATGTACGGAAAAAATCCTGAAAGCAATTCTTCTTTGAATGTACTTCTGTTATCAGTTTTCTGTGAGAGCTAACACAATATCTCGGCAGGAATATGTTATGGAAGCACTTTCAACCAAGACGATATTACTTGTGACACATCAAGTTGATTTCCTACCATCTTTTGATTATGTTTTGGTTAGTATATCCCATCTTCTACACCTTTTCAGGAGTTTGGCTCTTGATACATTTCTTGGGACATTGACCTCAAGTTTGAAGTTTTGTATTCTCCTTGTTAAAGATAGGGGTCAAATCCACTGCAGTTTTTGAGATTTGATCATATTTTTTGCGTGGTCCCTCAGTTTTCAAAATTACTCGTTTCGATCTATGTAATTATCACCGTTAGTTAAATATAACGAGTCAAGTCAGTTTTTCTGACGTGGCATATGAAACATACTTATTTTAAAAATTTAATAACACAAATACCTTATAGTTTAGTCTCTCTCATCTCTTTCATTCATCAATTCTTTCACTACCACCACCAATCCTTCTCCCACCACCACCAGAACATCATGAATGCAAATTCAACAAATAATTTAACCCTCTAAAAAATAAATTAAAAAAATGATTTATGTATCCCCTTCTGCCATGTATTCTCTATCAAACCCAGTTGAGATCTCAACTCAATTGAAACCCATTTTTCAATAGTCCCACGAATCACTTTCTTGGCTTCCTCTATTTGCTCCTGCAACTCCAAAAACTTTCATTCCATTTCCCTCAACTTCTCGTCCTTATTCGCCACCTCACTCTCCAACCCTTCAATTCTCTCCTCTTTCTCTGCAACACGCTATCTCATCTCCTCCTCAATTCTCACTCTCTTGCTCTTCTCCTCTGTCTCCCAATTGCCTATTCAGTTTCATAGAGTTGTGAGAGGCCTGTGGATTATGCCGAATTTTGCAAGTTCCTGACAAGTTTTATTGCTTAGTGGTGTTATGGGAGATGAGTATTGTTTTGGGTTTTTATCGTGGTTCAATTTTTTGATTTTAGGTTTCTAATTTGTGATTTAAATTACCATTTTAGTGTGGTTCAAATTGCAAAAAAATAAAGGATTGAGGTGTTAATTGCCCAAAAAAACAGTGATTGTGGAGTTATAAGGGAGAGAGTTCAGAGAGATGGAAGGACTAAGTGAAGAAGAAAGAAAAGCTTTAAGGGGAAGCAAATTCGCACCTCTCCCTCCTGCTTCTTCTTGCCTTTCCAAACAACTGTGGTTTGTGTATGTAGGGTTCCTGTGAATGTTGGGTTCAGGTCTAGAAAACAAGGAGAATTGATTTTTTGTGTTGTTCAGAAATGGGTTTTTGTGTTCATCTGTACATTATAATGTGAATTCAGAAATGTGTTATTGTTTTTGCTTGGTGGTGGCGCCGATGATTCAGATTAGCAAAACATGAGATTTTTTGTTGTTGCTTGGTGGTGGCATTGATGATTCCACGTGGGTTAGGTTTTGTGTGGTGGTGATGGTGGTTGTGGCTGATGGTGTTGGTGATGTTAGGTTTGGGCTTCATGATGATCGGTGTTGTTGTTGGTCTAGTTTTTTTTTTTTATTTTCAATGTAAATCAGGTTTAACATAGAGGGTAATTTTGTTTTTTCATAATTTCTGTTAAAAAATGAACATAGTTAAAGACCAAGGGATCAAAGCGGGTAATTTTGAAACCTGATGGACCACACGAGAGATATGATCAAACCTCAAGGACCGCGGTGGATTTTACCCTAAAAATAAAAAAATGTGACACAAGTTACTTCTGTCAACAGTTGATGTTAGATGGGGAAATCCTGCAAATAGCATCGTATCATCAGTTATTGTCCTCGAGCAAAGGATTTCAGGACCTTGTCAATGCACACAGAGAGACCGCTGGTTCTAAAAGGCTTGCTGCAGTTACTGCTACTCCTTTGCAGAGGAAAGGCTAATCTGCCAGGGAGATCGAGAAGACATAAAGAGAAGCAAGTTAAAGTATCAAAAGATGATCAGTTAATCAAGAAGGAAGAGAGAGAAGTAGGTGATACAGGGTTAAGGCCTTACATTCAATATCTCTATTAAAATAAAGGATTCTTTTATTTCTCCCTGGTCGCTCTTTGTCACCTTACCTTTGTTGGTGGTCAGATATTGCAAAATTCTTGGATGGCAGCTAATGTTGAGAATCTTCATGTTAGCATGTTGAAGTTGATATTGGTTTATTTGATAATTGGATGTACCTCAGTGATCTTTCTGCTGAGCATATGTCTCCTTACAGTTGTTTTAGGCCTTCAATCTTTGACGTCTTTGTTTTTGCAACTACTAAATTCCCTTTTTTGAGCACCTATGTGTTTTTATGACTCCACTCCCCTAGGAAGAATACTTAGTTGTGTAAGCATCTCTAAACATTAAAATGTATTGGAAAAACTCTCTAAATATCACATTGATTAAGTGAGGAGATTCTTAAAGATGTTTGTCCCACATTACTTAGGTGTAGAATTATGAAGGGTTTACCCCTATAAATAGACATTGAGCCCAGATTGTTCTCAAATTGTTAGGCCTCACAAATCTTGAACTAATTAACTAGATGTGTAACTTAGACTTGGATTTGTGAGAGTGGGAGGATTTTAACAATTTTGTCAATCTAAAAATTGTAATACTTATTTTAGTGGAGTTTGTGGATGTAGGTCTTTTGAGGGATCAAACCACGTTAAAATTTCTTGTGTTCTCTTCTCTTTTTTCTCTATTATTTATTTTCTTGTGTGAGTTTGTTTGTGTGTTTGGGCTTCAACAAGTGGTATCAGAGCAAAAGTTTCGTTTCAGAAAGAGAATAGAGAAAGAGTAAAAGCAGAGTTGCAGAGAATATGTCGACTACAACATTGAAGCATGATATTCCATTGTTTGATGGAAAGAGCGATTTCATGCTATGGTAGAGCACGATTCAAGACTATTCAGTACAACAGGGTATTGACATCGCATTGGATGATGAAAAGTATAGCGGTGTGAAAGATGGAGATTGGAGTACGACTCAGAGGAAAGTTGTCAGCACTATTAGGTTAGCACTTGCTCCCCAAATTAAAATTACTGTGTTAAAGGAGACATCTCCTAAAGTTTTGTGGAAGAAGTTGGAGAGCACTTATTTGTCAAAGTCGTTAACTAACCGATTGTGTCTAAAGATGGATTTGTACACCTTGAGAATGGATGAAGGAGGTTTCAGATGGATCAATACACCTTGAGAATGGATGAAGGAGGTAATATTTATGACCACATTAATAATTTCAATCAATTAGTTTGTCAGCTATTTAATCTGGGTGAGAAAATTGAGGAGGAAGAATAGTCATTGCTTTTGTTAGCATTATTGTCTAAATTTTTCAAGCCATTGGTGCAAACGATGTTAGTAGAAAAAATACTTTGCAGTTGAATGATGTGATGATTGTCATGAAAGAGAATGAGATGATGATGAGAGAAGATAGTGGTGGTCCTCAATTACTCATAGCTGCAGTAAATGATGAAAGAGGGAGTAATCGCAGGAAGGGTGACCGTGGTAGAAGATCGAAATCTCGGCCGAGAGATATGAGTATTGTTGAATGCTATTATTGTGGAGAAACTAGTCATATCCAATCTCACTGTCTACAGTTTAAACATGACTTAAAGAGTCTACAAGGGATGATGAAGGGTAATAAAAAAGTTGGTGATTCTTCAATTAATGTGGTTAATGATTATAATGAGCTGATGTTGACCGTTGCTAATGATCTTGTTGAAGATCATTCTAGTTTGGTGTTAGATTCTACTCCTGACATTCATATTTGCAGAAATCAAGCTTGTTTTGATACTTTGCAAGAAGATGAAAATTTTTGCTACATCCATGATGGGAGTAATTCAAAGTTGAAGATTGAAGGCATTGGAAGAGTTTGCTTGAAGCTCGTAATGGTGTTGTCAAAACACTTGCTGATGTAAAGTTTGTGCTAGTGCAAGAACCAACATAATTTTTTTTGGGTGAATTGTCATCACATGGGTACAAGTATGTTGGTGATAGAGAATTCTACAAGGTTTTCAAAGATGATAGCTTGGTGTTGCAAGGAAAGAAAAAAGTGAAAAATATTTATTATTTGGATATGTGTTCTCTTAACAATGGAAGCAGCAGAATGAAGAAGACGAAGACTACGAAGAGAGTTCAATTTTTTAAAACTATTAAGATATGTGAGATTTTGGGTAGAGGGAGGATTTATTATAAAAACTCTTCAAATCTCACATTGATTAGAAGAGAAATTCTTAAAGATATTTATTCCACATTGCTTAGGTGTAAAATTATGAAGAAGTCTGCTCTTATAAATAGGTGTTGAGTCTAAATTGTTAGGTATCACAAATTCTGAGTTAATTAACTGAAGATGTAATTTGGGTTTAAATTTATGAAAGTGATAGAATTTTAACAATTTTATCTGTCAAAAAATTATAATAGTTATTAAACTTGTATTCTCTTCTCTTTTTTATCTATTATTTATTGTCTTTAGTGTTTGGTCCCAACAAAATGTATGCTGGGAAGAATATGGAATGTGACTAACATCTCTGCATCAATGTGTTCTCTTTTGTCAGGTTTCATCTGATCTAATCATTATCGACCTGGATCTTCCATTTAGCGTAGTTCTTTCTGTTAGGCTACCATAAATGCTTATAGTAGTTTTGGAGTACTAGCTGTCGTCACCTGGCAAGTCCTGGTTGTTTCCATCCCGATGGTTTATTTGACAATTAGCTTGCAGGTTTGCTTTTTAAGGTTCTTTTGTGAGTAATAAAATTTAGCTAGAGCTTCTGCACTTGAAATATGATTTACGCATGGTTGGAAAATAAGAAATTTTGCCATGGGGCTTTTAGATTTGGGTATTTGAGATGATGGTAAAGGAGTTTTCGATTGCATAAGCTGAGAGAGTTTGTCCTCTATTTACAGAGATACTACTTTTCGACTGCGAAAGAGTTGATGCGAATTAATGGCACGACAAAGTGTTTGGTGGCAAATCATTTAGCTGAATCTGTAGCTGGAGCCATGACAATAAGAGCTTTCGAAGAGGAAGAGCGTTTCTTTGCAAAGAATCTTGATCTCATTGACGTCAATGGCTCAATGCTAGTCCATTCTTCCGCAGTTTTGCAGCAAATGAGTGGTAGATTCAACGTCTGGAAACATTCAGTGCAACTGTTGTTGCCTCTGCAGCGCTCTGCGTGTGTTTGCTTCCTCCTGGAACGTTTAGCCCTGGTGTGTATGTTTCATTTAATGCTTTTGGAATTAAAAAATTAGATTTTTTTACTGCAGGATTTATTGAAATTTACATTCTGTTGGATAAACAAAGACTAATTTTTATTACTGCAGGATTCATTGGAATGATACTTTCTTATGGTCTTTCCTTAAACATGTCTCTAGTTATGTCGATTCAAAACCAGTGCACTGTTGCAAATCACATAATTTCTGTTGAAAGACAACCAATATATGCATATACCAATTGAAGCTCCTGAGATTATAAACAATAACCGCCCGCCACCAAATTGGTCAGCAGGGGGCAAAGTGGAAATACGCGACTTGTGGGTGAGCTATTTGTTATTTGAGTCAATGTTTCAGGTGACATTGATGAGTGCTATTATTTATAAGATATAGGCCTGATGCGCCGCTGGTTCTTCGAGGAATAAGCTGCACATTTGAAGGGGGCACAAGATTGGTATTGTTGGTCAAACAGGCAGTGGGAAGACTACTCTTATCAGTGCTCTATTTCGTCTGGTAGAGCCAGCCAGAGGAAAGATTGTTGTCGACGGTGTTGAGATCTCTAAACTTGGACTTCACGATTTAAGGTTAAGATTCGGAATAATATCTCAGGATCCCACTCTTTTTAATGGAACAGTAGATACAACCTGGACCCTTCATCTCAACACACTGACCAGGAAATATTGGAGGTACTTTTTCAAACCCCTTTTTGTTATGGTTTCCGTCAACTCTATCCAAAGCTGCAGGCATTTTCTAAATTATTGTGACCTTGTCCGTTGGCAGGTTCTTGGAAAGTGTCAACTCCGTGAGGATGTTCAGGAGAAAGAGGATGGCCTGGCCTCCTTAGGTAAGTTCTTCACATTCAAGTAGATTTGATTGTCCACAATCTTGTTCACTATCAGTAGTAATTAACTGCAAAATGTTGAGCAGTTGCCGAAGATGGATCAAATTGGAGCATGGGGCAAAGACAAATGTTTTGCTTGAGACGTGCACTTCTGAGAAAAAGCAGGATATTGGTGTTGGATGAAGCAACTGCATCAATTGACAATGCAACTGACTTGATTTTGCAGAAAACTATTAGGACGGAATTCGCTGACTGCACAGTGATCACAGTAGCTCACAGGATACCGACGGTTATGGATTGCACCATGGTACTTGCAATCGGTGATGGTGAGTTCAATTTGTTCTCAAACATAGTTTGAATTAACAATAGCTTATC
>CAODLS012082811.1:0-24432 GCA_948243855.1 Flueggea neowawraea
GGCAGAAAAATAATTTTCAACAATTTTTAAACAATTTAATACACCAAACAAATTGGGAAAATTGTTTTGAAGTTCAAAAAAATGTGAAAAAATATACCAAAAATTCCAGAAAAATAAAAAATACTTCATCTAAAAATTTGGTAAAAAATGGCGATTAGAACAAATGTCACGCGCATGTGGAGTAAAACCACGCACAATCACACGCCATTCTCCTCTTTTGCTGCCATATGTCACCGCCACCCTAGGACACATATCAATAGGCCTGCCACGTGTCGAATTGTCATTGGTCCATGTGGTGATGACGTGGTCAAAAATGTCCATGTGGCAATGCCACGTGTTGCCTCCTGTTTCAGCAACTTAGCTGGTGTGTCCGTACAATCAGCTCTACTACGTGTCAACTATCGGTTGTTCCACGCGTGGCATTTTCACTATTCCACGTGTCATTCTCTCAGTGGTCCACGTTTCGTCACATGTTGTGTTATCATTGGTCCACATGTTTTCAATCAGCTTTTGACCAAAATTATTGTGTCTACCAAGAGTAACTTTCTGAATGGTCTAGGTGCAACCAATAAGATTGTGCCACATCGTCCTATTGGATTAGATGAAAAAATTCATCTGGAAGTTTCTCACATAGTATTTTTTGATTAGATTTTCGTTGATTTCACAACCTTCTCGATTGAATTTCGCGACGAAACTTGGCCAGATTATGTTTTTGAGGTCTTTGATCTCAAATTTTTTGTCAGAATTTGAAAATTCCAACTTTCAGTTTTTGGTTTCAAACGGACTCGAACCAAAAATCGCGTTGGAGACAAAAAAAATCGAATGCAACAAAAATACAATAGGCATCCTAGACAAAGACCAACAATCTTTTTGAAACAAATACGAAAAATCCATGCTGGCTTTGATACCAATGAAGGAATCATATACTGGTTCAACAAATAAATAGTATAAATAACATGTTCAATTTACTAATCTCGATTCCAGCGAAAGATAACAACAACCATTAGTGGGATAGGACTGGATCTGATGTTAGTATCGCGAGCAAACCACAATCGTATTGTTGACGGGAGTGCTCGGCTCGTTCGCAATCTAGATACTCGATCTGCATCAGATGAATCATGGTGGAAGGAGATGGAGGGAAGGATGAGGGAGGGGAGAAACATTTTTCTCCCTCCCTCCTTTTTTTTTCTTTTTCTCCTCCCTTTCTTCTCCCTCTCTCTCTTTTCTTCTTCCTTCTTCTTATTTATGGGCCTCCAAATGGTTGCTCATTGGGCCCATTATGGGTCTTGTGGGCGTAATGGGCCCAACTCAATTAAGCTTACCAATTGGTCTCGGTCCACGGTCTCGGTTCACATATTGACCGACCGGTTCGATTCACCGGACCGCCTTTTCTGACAAAAAAATAACACTATGTTTAGAAATCTAAGACGCTAAATATTAATGAGTACAATCTATATTGTTTCTCTGCCAAAAAAAATATATAAAAACTTCAGTGTAAAGTAAACAAGATATATAGAAAAAAAAGTTACATAGATTATGAGATAACAAAAGAGCTCACAAAAGCGATCGCTTCCAAAACTCATCTTTGTCTAATTATGTCTTCTAAAAAACAAGAACTTTGTTGGCAAGTTGGTACAAAATGTTGTATTTATATAGGATTGAGAGGGTTAAGTTAATTATTAGGAGAACGACATAAAAGTAAAGTTAAATTTAAGCAAATGTTATACATAGTAACATAGGAATAGTCTTTTCTTACACCTACCTTTTTTATTAGGACAACCGTAATGCTTTGATTTTCAATTAATTTCTAATGTGTGGCTTTGGGAAATAAATATCATAATCCAACACAACCCATTAACTATAGTCATAACTCATAAAATTGAAGGCGAATATTTTCTATTTATGTTATGAATTTGACTCACACTAATTAGAATACCTAATATACTTAATATGTACGTTGAACAAGAGGGACATGTACATTTCATTAAGGTGGCATACCTCTCTTTGTTGATAATCAAAAATCTTTGGAATTTTTATATTTTTATGATAACTAGCAATTAAATAATATGTGAAATTTATTTATTATATTTTTTAATTTATTTGAAAAGTTATATTTAAACCTCTTTTTAATTATTAAAATAACATCAAACTTTTGATATTCCTTACTTAATATAAAACTAAAAATTAAAACACAAAATAAATTAATATTTCTCACACACTTTCACCATCCCATTTAACTTAAACTATATTCTTCTTTATGTCAATTAAAAGATGACTTCACTTTTTTTTTTGAGAAACTTTTATAATTTCTTGATATTTTTAATTAAATAAAAAGATAAATTAATTTACCACGATTATCTATTATTTTATAGGTTATTATATTTATAACTTCTTTTAAAATGTTAGTTTTGGTATTTTTTAATGAAAAAATTAATAAAAACCTAAATTGACAAATCAAAGGTGATACAAACATACATTATTGATAACAAATAAACAAAAGGATCAAGAACTTACATTGATACGTGCAGCAGAATATGAAATAGGGCAAGAACGATTGATGCTAGTCTTGCAAACAATCCACAATCTTGTTAGGATAGAAACGCTCAATTGAATCTGTTGGATCATGCATGATCTACATGAAGATCCTTCTATATTTTGATGATAAACAAAAGGTAAAAAAATCGAAATAGCCATGTGACGCATGCAAGGATTAGAGTTAAGCACGTAAGATGGATCGAAGTTGCAAACAGAAACCACAAGAATAATCTGAACATGAATTACATACGTAAGCCAAAGCTTACGTGCGTTAAGGTGGTGTTACATATGTTAACAGAAGGTTACGTATGTAAGAATGAAGCTGAATGGAAACAGAAACAACTAGATCATTCTGGACCAGAATAATGTACGTAACACAAGGATAACGTAAGTAAGGTAATTTGTTACATATGTAAAGGTGTTTCAGATAGTATGGAATGCAATGATTGCACTCCAATGGTTATAAAGCTTGGAAGGCTATAAACACATCAAGAAAGGGCAGCGAAATGGTGGAAGAACATATGATCTCGTTGTGCTAAAACTCTTATCAACTACAACTATCAAAAACACCAAAGATCAACTTAGAGAGCAAATCAAAAGCATCAACTTCAACTCAATTCTAGCATAGTGCTTTAGTCTTTGTAAACTTTTTATACACACTTCAGGTGTGGGAAAGGCTAGTTGTGAACCTTAGAAAACAATGTTGTAAAGGTTTTAGAAGTGTGAGCCTAAGAGAGAAATCAGCCTTGGTTAGGCCTTAGATGTGTGAGCCGTAATCAACCTAGTGAGCTAGGCTTTAGAGCTGTGAGCCGGGAATCAACCTTATTGTATTGGCCTTACAGGCATGAGGCACAATCAACTTTGATGTATTGGATTTGTTGGATTGAGCCAAAATCAATCATCGAGCTAGTGAATTAGGAAAATCCTAAGTGAAGAACTTAGGTAGTGGACATATGCACGGTTGGCTGAACACCCGAACTACTATAAATTGCTCATGTTCATTTTCTCTCTTCCTTAGTCTCTCAACTCAACAAAAGCCCGAAAGATACTCCAACAATTGGTATCAGAGCAAGTCTCCTTTTGAGAAGGTTTAACATCTTTGGAGCAAAGATCTGCATCAAATAAAATGGACTTTGGTCATTCCCCCATATTCAACGTCGGAACTTCCCTCACTCATCCACCTCTCTTCAACAGTTCCAACTACTCCCTTTGTAAGAATCTCATGTCAATCTTCATTAAAGCATAAGACATAGAACTTTGAAAGGTAATTGCTTTTGGCCCCCATATCATTATAAATCAAGATACCTCATCAAAAAGTGAAAAAAAAGTATACAAATGCTGATTGGAAGAAGGAGAGGATCAATGCGCAAGAGATGCAAGTCCTTTTGTGTGGATTGACGCTTAAAGAGATAAGAAGAGTCTTGAGTTGCCGAAGTGCTAAAAAAAATTAGAAATCTTTGGAGATTACTTATGAACACACTTCCTAAGTGAAAGAAATGAAGATTAACCTCCTCCAACATAAGTTTGAGCTCTTCTTAATCAAGAAAGATGAGTTCATCACAAATGCCATCGATAGATTTGAAAAAAACATAAATAGGCTAGAAGCCTTGGGAAAAAAGGTCTAGGGCACGATAAGGTGAATAAAATCATTCGATGCTTGCCAAAGGCGTGGGGTTCGCAAGTGACGGTTATAATAGAGATCATGGATCTCAACACCTTCGACTTTAATACTCTTATATGATCCTTGAGAAAATTCTTAAATCAAGGGGGGAGAATTTTGAAAGAAGAAAACGATTTAAAGACAAAATCATATATTCCAAGTGAAAAGGAGAGTGAAGAAGAATCACACTTAGTTAAAGAGGAAGATGAAGAGTTGGAGTATTACTCCAAAAGGTGTACAAAATATCAAAATTTGTTAAAGAACAAATTGAACGATGAAGAAGAAGAAGAAGAAGAAGAAGAAGAGATGATAGTTATTTTTCAAGTGATGACGGTGATGCACCCGCTTATGTGTGCCTTTCGGCATATTAGGTACTCCTACATCTCAAACCTTTTAGTTTTTCAAGCATTTCATTTCTTGTTGATTTTTTATATTTTCATGAATTTTGAAATTTTGATTATATGAAAATTGTTTGAATTAGACATAAGTTTGAAGTAAATTGGAGGAGAAAATATATTTTTTGAATATATGCACAAATTATTTTTAAAAGGGGGAGTGAAAACTTATTAATGTTTGACTTTTTTATGGCAACAAAAAGAGGGAGAAAATCAGATGAATTTTTTGAACTTTAAATTAAAAGGGTAGAATTTTAAAATATTTTTTTGACATAATTGTACATTCTTTTGCATGATTCTAACCTTTTGACAATGATAAAATTCTTGATCAAAATTGTTGCCCTTGATGTAACACTTAAGATCATGAAAGTTTTGTCTTCATAAAAAAAAGGTAGATTGTTGAATCATGGGTGATCTACATTAATATCCTTCTATATTTTAAAGATAAACAAAAGGTGAAAAAGTCGAAAAATCCATGTTATGCATGTAAGGATTAGAGTTAAACATGTAAAACGGATCAAAATTACAAACAGAAGCCATAAGAATGATTTGAACATAAAATTATGTACGCAAGTCAAAGCTTACATACGTTAAGGTGGTGTTACATACGTTAACAGAAGGTTACATGTGTAAGAATGAAGCTAAATGGAAAAAGAAGCTACTAGATCATTCTAGACCAAGAATAACATACACAAAGATCAAGTTATGTATGTAAAGGATGCATAACGTACGTAAAAGAAAAGGGTTATTGACATAAGGAATGAAGACAAAACAAAGATCTTTCGAACATTGAAGAAGATATCAAAATGATTGAATGTAACGGTAAAAAAAGGGCATTATGTACTCAACACAAAGTGTTACATACGTAACATAAGGATAACGTACATAAGGTAATTTGTTACGTGCGTAAAGGTGTTCCAGACAACATGAAATGTAATGATTGCACTCCAACGACTAGTACAACAACTCCAACGGTCATAAGGCTTTGAAAGGCTATAAAAACATCAAGAAAGGGTAGGGAAATGGTGGAAGAACATATGGTATCATTGTGCTAAAACTCCTATCAACTACAACCATTAAAAACACCAAAGATCAACCTAGAGAGTAAATGAAAAGCATTAGGTTCATACACTCAACTCTAGCACAGTGCTTTATTACACTTCGGGTGTGGGAAATGTTAGTTTTGAACCTAAGAAAACAATATTGTAAAGGCTTTAGAGGTGTGAGCCTAAGAGAGAAATCAATCTTGGTTATGCCTTAAAGATGTGAGCCATAATCAATCTTGTGAGCTAGGATTTAGAGATGTGAGTCAGGAATCAACCTTGTTGTATTGCCTTTAGATGTGTGAGCCGCAATCAACCTCGGTGTATTGGATTTATTGAGTTTAGTCAGAATCAATCGTCGAGATAGTGAATTGGGAAAATCCTAAGTGAGGAACTTAAGTAGTGGACGTAGGTATGGTTGGTCGAACCACTATAAATTACTTGTGTTCATGTTCTCTATTCCTTAGTCTCTTAACTCAACAAAGGCTCGAAAGATACTTCAACATAATCACAGCTTAGATACCACCAAGAGATTGGTACAACATGAATGGTGTGCCTAGATGAAGAAGAAAATCTCTTCTTCTTTTACTATAAGGCCGACATAAATAATGAGAGGGAGAGAGCATGTTTTTGCCTTTTTTTTATCTACTCTTTTTACTAAAGAGTCTCTCTTGAATTTCTACACACAAACTTACATATGTAGGGACCCTAAACTTTCCTACACCACCACTGAAGAATCATGCTCCTAATCCTTCACTGATTATGGAGACCATATTTTTGGAATTAGCAAATACCGATCTCGAGTTCCACTTAATATCAGTTATGAGCATACCATCTTTTCCAAAATCTCCTGCTCACATATGAACATGCAAAGTCTAGTCATCTTACTTAATTGAACATTTACCAATCACGAACTATCTTTTGATCATATGGATTATTAGGATGCATTAGCAACATAGTACATCAACTCAAATGTTGTATATCAATTAAGGACATATAGTTGTCTCGTAAATTAAATCCGGCTATAATTGTTTATCCCATAGAAACTTGGCTCTGCAAAAAGAAATTATATGTCTTCCCTTAAGTCGTTGTTCACAATTGTTGCTTTCGGACTATTTTAATCTCAAGAAAGCTTTACTCTCCTACACCATTAAGGAAGCCCACTCCTAATCCTTTAGTGATTAGGAATCCATGCCTTTAGTCCCACCAAATATTGCTTTTGGATTCCATCTATTACCTGTCATATGTAAACCTAATTTTTCAACACAATCAATAATTTAAATCACAAATTAAATTTTTCATTATTTTGTTTAATGAGTATAAAAATAACTAAAACAATCAATGAACATCTCTTTTTTTAACCATCATAAATATTCACGTCCCTTTTTTGAAATATAAAAGTATCATCTAATTTTAAATGTAAGACTTATAAGCTTATCTCTTTTTTTTTTCTTTTGTTTTCCTTTATTGTCAAAGTTAATCTCAAATAAACAAAAAAAAATTCTTTCTAGAAATATTTTTCACTTTCATATTTTCATTTTACAATCTTTTAATAACTATTATATATTCACATTGTTATATGTCAAACTATTAAAATTTATATTTTATATATGTAGTTATTCATGTATTCTAAAATCAGTTTTGTTTCAATTATTAGCATTCATAAATGACATTATATAGGCTTGTTTTTTTTAATACTAATATTTATGTCATATTTTACTAAATTGTCTCTACTTAAATATATAGTAAATTATGTTGTTAATTACTATTGGATAGTCATAAGGATATTTTTGAAAATCTCCAATAAAATTAATAATTTAACTAACTTTCTTAATCTATGTAAAAAAAAATATTATGGTCTATCTTTATGGGGCGGAGGGAGTATCTTTTACCCTAAGAGAACTCATAATCTATTCTTTTATATGTCTAGCGAACAAGAATATCATACTAAAAATTGTATAATGTGATGTCACTCTATTATTCTAGTTGAATTTTCTGAATTTAATGATCTTTTATTTTAGATTACACATTCTTTATTTCATTTATTGGTGTTATAGATTAGATAACATCATAAATGTTGAATAAATAATTACATTAATTTTGTTTAGTATTCTCAATTAAAAGATGAAAAGACCTTTATGATTTTATTTAGAAATCTATGAGTAATTACTCTAAAGTTAATTTTATCCAACTTAGTAGTCAGGTTAAAATTTACTTGTTATATATTCAAAATAAAAAACAATTAAAAACAAGGAACAAGTGTAATATCTAAAATATAGCACATGAGGGTATGGTAGTGATGTAATTAACAAGTTGAAATCCAAAGCACAAAAACATAAATCCTCCATAGTTCTCAATCATGAAGTCACTACACTAACATAAGTACATAACAAAAGATGATGTTGTGAACAAACAACACACAAATATCAAAAGGTTATGCATAGAGCTCAAGAGCACTCTAGAGAAAAATGGGTAGAGTGTCTAGAGTAGAGGTGGCCAATCCTGAACCGAACTAGCCCAAATCAGAACCAGAGGCAGAACTATCCAAACTGTCTCAATCTGGTCCCGTTCAGGTTCAAGATTTCCCCAAATAGTTGAATCGTCGGTTTAACTGCGGTTCAACCCTTTTAAACCAGCAGTTTTAACTGGAACCAGCGGTTCAAACTTTCTAAACCAGTGGTTACCTCCTAAATCAGTGATTTAAACCCTCATAAACTAGCGATTTTAACAGAAACCAGCAGTCCAACCTTCTTAAACCATCGGTTTTAACATTATTTTAAAAAAATCCATTTGAATCTTATCAAACAAGAACCAGACTCGCTAACCAAAGCGAACCAAATCAGAACCAAAACGAACTGCCCAAAACAACCTCTAGGTTGTTTGATTCCGTTCATAGGTTCTTTGAACCTGAACATCCAGTTCATGAATCAGAATCGGCTGTTCACGAACCGTGACCACCTCTAGTCTAGAGTGTTCTAAACTTTTAATTGATTTTGCGACCAAACGCCAAATTAAATATTAGTGGTAAAATGTTATTGTTTGTGTGTTAACTGAAACATAGATAAGTAAAGAAAAAATAGAGAGATACAAACATGATTTTTAAAATAATTCGACTTTCCTTGAAGTACTTAGTCTACTCATCAAGAAGCCCTCTTAAAATTTTAACTAACTTATCACCTAAAAGCCTTATTCACACACCTTTTGCAATCTTCACTTTAAGTTTAATGGGAACTTCAAATGCTCATTTGATTTTTCACTCAAATCACATCTTGGTTATTGACGATATACCTTTTTTGATTCAAAATCTTATGCAAACCTCTAAATCCAAATATTCTCATAACCAATAATAATTGAGCAAAAGTTTTTAGAAGTTGAAAATTCTTCTTTAAATTTCTCGTAAAAATGCCTCAATTTCTCACAAATTTCCAAATGGTAGTATTTTTGATATTAGCATTACTTTTGATTACATTTTTGATGAATGGTTTCAAGGGGTGCCATTTTTAAGAATTGGCATTCTGTCGATGTAATGAAAGCGTAATTCTCTCTTCTTTCTGTCCTAATTTCGGATTGGAATGGGTTGGCCCTTATCTAGGGCTTGTCTCGGGCCAGCCCAACATCCAGGCCCTACATAATTCAATAAAACGACAATACAAGTTAAAAAACGACATTATGCTCACACTGTATTGCATTGTACCCACTCACAGAAATACATTAAAAAATAAAGAAAAAATAAAATGGTGAAGGTCGGTCATAGTCATCAGTGCATGACTCATCCTTATCTAAACACACACATAAAAAACGTTTCTCTTCACAAATATTATTATTTTATTATTATTATTGAAAACCCATACATTCAAAGAGCCTTCCTTCGAAGCGAAGCCAAAACCCTAAATCCGCAATTCCAAATCCCTAAATCTTCTCTCCATCTCTATTTTTGGTCCAAGAATCCGAAATCACAAAAACGCGAAGCGAAATGGCGTCCTCAGGGTCGTCGGCTCGGGCCAATTCTAGCGCCAAGGGGTTCGATTTCGGGTCGGATGATATTCTCTGCTCTTACGAAGATTACGGCTCTAACCAGGACTCCTCCAACGGACCCCACTCCGATCCCGTTTCCGCCAAGGTTTTCTTTTTCCGCTGTTAATTTTTTTTCTCTGTTTTTTTAATTGGTTTTGGATGTTTAGGTATCGTCTTTACTTTTTAATCGATAATTTTTGGGAATGGACTTTTGTTGTAAGTTCGAGCTGTTGCAGTTGAGTATTAGGGTTTTGAACTGATCGAATGTTAAAAGCGCAAAGTCGTGCGTTTAGGGTCTTTAGTCGAGATTTCTACTGTTGACTCTTGTTCTAAGGGAAAAGGGATGCAACAATAGGAATCTGAAATGTAATAGTATGGAGTGTAGTTTTTATCGGGTATGATGAGTTTAGTAAGGCAAAAATGGGAAGAACAGTCTGTTTGGTGGTGACGCCAATCTGTGTTGAGATTAGCAGAGGACGTGTATTTTCTTTTAACTAAATATGCCTTGCGGTCTCGTTATTTGCCAAGCGGAGTAATTTTTAACGTTTGCTATTTTTGGAATTAAATATCATACTCACTTTGCTTTGCAGTGTTTGTGAGTTGGCCTCAATATCCAAATATGATTTAATCTTTATTCTTATTGTAAGTCCATTGTGAAACAGTAAATTTAACGGAAAAAGGGATGCTGGCATACTTAAGCTCTGAATTTCTTAAGGATTTGAAACTTTTATGCTTTCATATTTCACTACAGTTGCTTCTATTTATCTGAAAGTATGCAACATATTCTGCTTGCCAGAAGTGTACTTTATATTATGGAGTGCCATTAGTTGCATGCTTGATGCGAATAATTATTTACTTGTGAACTTAAATGTGATATTGAGGACAGGTAACCACCAGCAGAACCTATTGGAAATCATTCATGCGAGGTTTTCCTTTTAATCACTCAATCAGCTGTCGCAATTTTACATTTTCTTAAAGGGTTTCTTTATCTTTTGTTGAGTAATAATCCCAACTAGGCCATTTTAATAGCAGGAATTTCATGCAAATTCATCTTACTTTTCTAGTAATTCTGAATGTGAGACATTCAAGCTTGCAGCACTTACATTAGCGTCTATTGAATTGAGAGTTGTGACGTATCTCTAACTAAGAAATGTTGCTGCTTTCTACTTTAGCAGGATTTTCACAAACCTAGAATGGCAAGGTCATCTATGTTTCCAGCCAGTTCCTATAGTCAGCCAGAAGATTCTTTCAGTCAAGATGTGATAGTTTCTATTGTTGAGAAGAGCATGAAGAAGCATACAGAGAATATCATGCGCTTTCTTGAGGGAATTAGTTCAAGACTTTCCCAGTTGGAGTTATACTGCTACAACCTTGACAAATCAATTGGAGAAATGAGATCTGATTTAGTGCGCGACCATGGTGAAGCAGATAAAAAGCTCAAATATGTGGAGAAACATCTTCAAGAGGTGAGTTTCCATTATTAAGTTATTACTTTAGTGTTAGTTATTATTTCGAAAAATAAAATTATCCATAAAGATTTAATTAGACGATGCGCTTAAGAGGGAGGCTTCGATGATCTTCGAAAGGATGGAATAAGTCAATGATTTACATGCTGTGTGCCTAAGAGTTTATTATTCGTGAAGTATTCTTTCTTGAAAATTATAATTTGTGAGAGTAAGTGCTATTTATGGACATTTCATTCTACAGTTGCATTTTAAACGTGTAGCTTGCAGCTAGAAGCACCAGTAGATGTTAAGAAAAAAACTCACAAAAGCGTCATATGGTCAACTTAATTAGGCCAAGTTTGTCATGTTCTTATATTCTGAAGTACATATAGATTGAATCTGTCATCATTTCTTTCCTTCTTGTTTATCATGCATGCCCTTTGAGTTATGCCAGCTATGGACTTGATTTTAGGTAGCAATTCGTTAAGTGGCCAATGGCCAGTGCGGGTCAGAGGTCTTTCGATTGTGAAACATATTTATGAAGATTTGTCTAATGTCCAAGTAGTTATTACACTACTGGGTAGAGGCCAATAATGATGTTTGTTCCATGAAATTGCTTCCTCAAGAGTCATTTGACTTCTGTGTGATATTTTACCGGCACCAAAGTTTTGACTGTTTTGGAGAATTTAATTTGATCCTACTTCCTTGAGCTTTCGATACCAACAGTTTTTTTTTTTTCAAATTAAGTGAACCTCATCCCCTGTTATCACCTAATTCAAACTCTTGTGTGATTAATTGATTATATGAATGTGGGTTGCATAATTGTATCTTATTTCATATTTTTTCCATTTTATTTGGGCATGTTATTAAAATTTAAAATGGACAATAATACTTTAAGTTCATTTTGATTTTCTCTATGGTGTGAATGGAGTGGGATTTGGATTATCTTTACTCTTTCCTCTTGTTTTAAATTTTGTCGGTTTGGGGTCAAGGTTGGGGAGGAGGAGGAAGAGAAATGCATACTCAATGATGCAATTGCATATCCAACATTTGTATAATTCCTAGCTATTGAAACTCTATTTAGAGCCCCATCAAAGGGAAAGCAAGTCTGCCTTCTACTTCTGTTGAACTGTTTGAACTGTTTTGAAACGCATTTGAAGATTTTGCTGACTGCACAACTTGATCTTCTGTTCATTACTTCGTTAGCCATTGGAAGTTACAATATAAGTTCTTTCTTTACCTGCATCTGCAGGTACACAGGTCTGTGCAGATCCTGAGAGATAAACAAGAACTTGCTGAAACTCAGAAAGAATTGGCCAAGCTTCAGCTTGTGCAGGAGTCTTCATCATCAAACCATTCCCAGTCCGGTGAGGAGAAAGCAACAGTACCTGCATCTGATCAGAAAAAAAGTGACAATCCACCAGAAGCACATAATCAGCAGTTAGCTCTTGCCCTGCCGCATCAATTAGTGCCACAGCAACAGCCACCACCTGTTCCTCCGCCCTCTCAAGCCGCGCCTCAGAATGTGGCACAACAGCAATCCTATTATTTGCCTCCCACTCAGTTGCCAACTCAACCAACACCCGCCCAACACCCTCAGAGCCAATATATGCCTTCTGATCCCCAATACCGAGCACCCCAAATGCAAGACATTTCTAGGGTTGCACCACAGCCAGCACAGACTCAGCCTGGCCAACAGTTTGCTCAATATCCACAGCAGTGGCCCCAGCCATTACCTCAGCAGGTACAACCTCCACAGCAACCTTCAGTGCAACCGCAAATGAGACCTCCATCAACGACAGTTTATCCTCCTTACCAACCAGCAGGCCAACCCACAAATCCACCTCCACCAGAGACACTGCCCAACAGCATGCCCATGCCAGTCCCATACTCGGCTGTTCCTCAGCCTTTATCCACTCGTGCTGATGCAATGCCTTATGGATATGGAACTGGTAGAACAGTTCCACAACAACCTCCACCTCAGCAAATTAAGAGCAATTTTGCAGGTCAGTCAGATGATGGATATGCTGTTACTGGACCTCATCCTGCACTGCCCCCAGGGAGTTCGTACATGATGTACGATAATCGACCTCAACAATCCCACTTTCCGCAGGGTGGATACCCTGCTTCGAGTCACGCTCTCCAAAATTCTCAACCACCAGCTGGTGCAAATATGATGCCCCGCAATCCAAGCCCTCCCCAATACATGAGTGGCCATCCTTACGGGGAGCTTGTTGACAAGTTAATAAGCATGGGTTTCAGGGGCGACCATGTCCTCAGCATGATCCAAAGGATGGAGGAGAGCGGACAGCCTGTTGATTTTAATGCCGTGCTGGATAGACTGAGTGGACATTCTGCTGGTGGCACGCAGAGAGGATGGTCTGGATGAAGCTCGAGGCGCGGATTACAGCAGACAATATGCTCAGGTTTGTGTTGAATTGAATAAAAGCTGTTATTGTGGTGATGAGCGGTCTCCCGTAGTATGTATATGTCTGCAGAGTGGTACTTTTTGTGTATCCTTTGACATTTGTATGTTAGTAGTTTATTTTAACACGGGTGAATTGGGGTTTTCCCTAGATTTTTAGGAAGGGAGATCCAATTGCAGGGAATTGCTGTGTTGATGGCTATGGATTTTTAATTTTTAAGTTCAATAATAATATTATCTATGAAATTATGTTTACCCATTTTTAGATCTCATTTGATTTACAATCGATCAGAATTTAGAGCAACAGTTTAATGCTAATTTTAAAATGTGACAAACCTTTTTTTCCTTTTTTTTTTCTTTTTCCAATTTTTCATTTTAGAATTTGAAGGATTAACTTTTTTTTCTTTTAAAATTTTGTGAGGTTGGTCACTTGGTTGATTGGTCCAGTCCCACATCCAAAATATTTACCGGAAAAGAGATAGAGAGAGTGGATTAACTCTTCAACTTTGTTGCCTTCGAGAAGATGATAATATATGAATTCTGTTTTACAATAGAATATAGAAGTTCTATTACCTAAATTGGCATACGCTTTTTTTAGGCTAAACACTCTTTCCGTGCTTTTCTTAATATTTTTTAATTGACGCTTTTATCATTATTAGAGGGTCTCTCTTCCCAAGTAAATTTTTGGCTATTAATATATTCTACGGATAAAAAAATATTAAATTAACTTTGTGACGAATTAAACTTACGAAATTTCCATTTTGAAATAGAAGAACTTCAATTCTCAACGCGTTAAAATTTTGAAACTTAAAAACCGCTTTCGTGTACAAGTTTAGCATCTTTGATGGTTATACTTTTTTTTTTAAAGTAAAGAATTGACAAGTATAAATTAATTATTTTATTTTTTACCTTTATTAAGGCTTGAGTTTGGGGCTCTTTAATGATTATACTTAAAATAAATATAATTGTTCTATCATATTAAAATTTTATTAAACTTTCTTTATTAAGCTCTCCCTTTTAACAATTATATTTTTCTTAATACTCTATATAAGACTTACAATTACTTTGCTTCTCATTTAATTTATTTATAATATACAATTTATAATAAATATATTTATTTAACATCTCAATTTCATAATTTTATGTAAAATAAATTATATTTAAAAATTATATTTTAAATTATTTTTAAGAAATTATTTATGCGAATTTTTGAAAAATAATATTTTTTATAAGTTATTGTCGGGTGAATAAATATGAGAAAAAAATTAGATTAAAAAAATAACTACATTTAAAGTCTAAAAACAATAAAATATATTAAGTAAATGATGCATAAAAAACATACATAAATTAAACAAAATGATAAATAATACTAATTTTTGCCTTCTATCATTCTAAAATAATATCAAATATATTCAACCAAGTTCAAATAAAGGTAATGAAAAAAGTAATAAAAAATTAAAAAATAATTACAAGGGCGAAATCATTAAAAAAATGAAAAAAATAGCAACTCACCTTTTGCAACGTTGCAACGGTTAAAACTGTTGCAAAGGTGTAAAAAATAGAAAGAAGAATCGTTGTACACGGTCCAGTGGGGTCCATACACCGAAGCATGCGTTTGGTCTGTACCAAATGCATGCAGGTGGGGGTTCAATATACATAATATTGAGCCCCCAATAATGTTACCCTTAGTATAATTTTTTATCATCTTTAATATTCAATACTAAATTTTACATTAAATAGTATAGTTTCAGTATTAACTATTATTTTATATCTAACACATTACACTAAATCTTATACTAAAAAAAATATTCTATAAAATATTCTCTCATTCTTTAAATATGTAATTAAATAAATTTTTAAATATTGATTACTATTTATATGATAAGTTTGAAACTTTAAAATGTTGTAGAATTTAAAATTAATAATTTTTAAAAATTAATTAATTTTGTAAATTTAATAAATTAGACATTGTAAGTAATTTTAAATTTCATAAAACATCACAATAAAAATATAATATGATTATAATTAATATTAAGTATTACCAAAATGTTACATTTAATATGAGAAAAGACATTATAATAATAATAAATAACTACTACATCTAATTAAAAATAATAAAACACATTACAAAATACATATTAATCAACATCAATCCTCACTATGAATAAATAGTTCTCACAGAAGTTCAATTAATACATTCTGAAGTTCAATGTGAACCTCTTTATTCTTGATTTGTCTATACCAAGCAAGAAATTTTTGAAATCAAGTATTTTCATCCACCATCATCTCAACAATTGGAGTTGGCAATTCCCCGTTCTTCCATTGCTGCATTAATATCACATTCATCTTCGATTATCATATTGTGCATAATAATACATGTACTCATTATATTGTGTAATACATTTTTATTTAAAAAACGTGATGGTCTTGAAACAATTGCAAATCAAGATTTGAGTACTCGAAACATAACAATAAAAATATAATACTTTTTATTATTAAAATACATATCGTAAATTATATTATAAATAAATTTTAATTTAAAATATTAAATTTAAATTAAAAATATAATATATAACATATAATACTAAAATAAAAAAAGAACAAAAAAATTCTTGTAACCAATTTATAATAATTTAGTTGCAAAAACAACAAAGAAAATTTAACAAGAAAAAACCAAAAAAATGTTGTGTAATTAAAAAAACAGAAAAAAAAAGGGACCACCGCACCATTTTGGTACCATGAACAGTTGATGACACCATTTTTTTTTGCCCAAAAAAGGGAAGTCGGGACGACCAGTAGGTAGCGTACCTCTGGTGGGCGTGACCATGCAGACGAATAAATCTCCCTGCTACAGAATATTCTCGAGAGTCATAACTGACACTGACAGTGGACTTGAGCCCGTGCACTAGAGTAGTCATCGTAACACCTTATTAAAAACGAGCAATAGAAGTTTGATCAACTCAACTTGGTGTAAAGGAATTGTGATACGTTGGAGGGCATTTAGTGTGGAAAACACACCAATTTGGTGGAATGGTGATACGTTGGAGAAGTCCGTACATGTTCTAATGTACCAGACTAAAGCTATTCGAGACCATTTTATTCATGCTTTTTATCTTCTCAAATGGTTGTAAAAACTGAAATTCTGATACCTTTTTTTCCTAGATAGGTAATTCTGAGATCTATTTGATTCATACTTTTTTTTTTCTTTTTGCGACGAATTTTCTCTTTAATCTTTATCCACGTTACTTTTGGGTATAAAATTAAAACATATAACGAATCAAATTTCTGATGAACAATCAGAATCAGTTTGTTTAACAACTCTTTTGACGATACGAAAGCATAGATAAGGACATTATCGCATCAGCATCAAAATGGAAATATCTGAACCCCTCTTCAACTAGACAATGAGTTGTGATTTTATTGATTGGAAGGTGCTTAAAAGTTTACATTTGGACTACTAAATTGGATTATTTGTTAATACCAAGTCTAGTTTTTCTCTTTCTGTGTCACGATGAATGCGAAATTCATTCACATCATAAGTTTCAAACTTTTTCGTGTAAATATAATAAGAAGTGTATTCTTACTTCTTAGAGTTGCCAGCCGACTGTCTGTCCCGCAAATGGGCATAAAAAAGTATGAGTTAATTATATCAGATGTTCCAAATAAAATACTGAATTTGATAAATAGGTTGACACAATTTTAATTTTCACAAATAGAAATACGCTCAAACTTTTGTTTAGAAATGTCACTTTTCCGAAACTTATTTTGAAAAGTGTCAAACTTAGACTTTTAGAGACCAATTTTTTTTAGAAATGTCACTTTTTCGAATTTGCATTATGTAGATTATTGAAAACTTTTTGAGACTTTTGAAATTGCGTTTGTATGAAAAACAGAAAATCATCTAATTGAATACTTTTGGAGACTTTATACATCTGATATTATTTAGAATAGTTTGGAGCATGTTTCTAATTCTGATAAACTGTTTGAGTTGGGCCTAAAAATTAATTTCCGCATTCAATGTCAGTTTAATTGTGTGATTTTTTTTCCAAAATGATCAAGTTTATGAATGACGTAAGGTTGTAGGTTTATTTATTAAAAAACAAAGGCCATTTAATTTTAAGCTTATTTTTTAAAAAACAAAGACCATTAATTTTAAATAACAAAAGTTTAAAGTTATTTACATTTTTATTACAATCTTTTGTGGGCAATTCTTCGGATATAATTTGTTTAACAATTAATATAGTAGCATTATAACACGAAAAGAAAATACTAAAACAAGTTAAATGAATAAATACAAGTCCAAGTCATGCTACACTTGTGCCAGTGATGTGAGACATTAGATTCTTTTGAGTCTCTATATTTTAAAAATGTTGAAAAATTGGGCCTGCCCATAATGATAATGGGTGGAGCCCGAGTCCGTCAGTTATCGAGTTAATTGATGAGTCAAACCAATTAATTGGAATTGGTTATGGGCTTTTTAATTAGATCAAGTGAACCCAAATAGAAGGAAGCACACTTGAGAGATAATTGCCTTGTCTGGTTTTTGGAAGATAGATAAGAGAAAGAGAGAAAAGATCATGTCTTTCTCTCAACAGGAAAACAACACATTTCTCACCTCCCTCTCTCTCTCTCTCTCTCTCACACACACACACACATTCGCGTTCTCTCAAAATTAGAAGGAAAAAGACAACTCTTTTTCTCCAGTCATTCTCGATCCCAAGAAGGCATCTAGGCGACGCAATCATCAGTTATTCTCATATGTGGTGATGTTGTAGAGGCTTGCATCGATCATGTTCTTTGCTACCCACGTGTTGTTTTTGCTGGAATCAAGGTAGGTATTTGATCCTTGGTTGATTCCTACTGCAAATACCGTTTATTTGTATACTGCATGTGCTCTTTCATTTGTATTAGAGCTTTGGGACGAGTTTGTGAGTGCATTTAGTCAAAATTTGCATTCCTCTATGTTTGTGTCGTTCTTGTATATTGTTCTGTGAGTTTTGTTATTTGACCTTTCGTTGTTTTGGTTCCACTTTTGTGTTAGACAATGCAAACTGAAAATTCCAACGTCGAATTTCGAGAAACCAATTGTACCAATCGACTCAGAAGGCTCAATTATATCACCTGACAAAACTTTGCTAGAAATTTCCATCGGGAAGGCCTCCAAATCGATCAAAATTTGATTTGGTCTGGTCTGTGAGGTGGAAAATGGTTAAAGTGTGCAAAGGGCATTAAGGCGTGTCGAACCCTGATTTGCCAAAGCAATCCACATTGACCAACTAGAACAAGCCATTTGGCAGAGACCAATGTTGACAATACGACACATGTGCCCAACATGGACAAATGAAGGGGATGACACGTGGCACAAACATCCACGTAGACTACCACATAAGCAACACGTGGCATGAATGACTGTGTATCCATGTCAACTTCAACATCCACTCAAAAGATACCACGTGGCATAAGATGACACGTAGGCAGACACGTCAACAACCACATCAACACCACGTGACACCATCACTGTTCAACCAGGAGCATATGTGGGCCAACCAGAATCTGACACATGGCACAAGTGCCACATCATCGACATGTGCCTTTGTTGACTGTCACCAAAGGTACACGTTGACAAATCAGGTGGTGACACGTGTCCACACTACCATGTGGCACCCCACATAGACTGACACGTGTACATGCCACATAGATCTAGACACTGTGTACACCCAATCAGAGTTTGATCCATGTCAATGTAGAACACGAGGACTTCTTAGATTTTGACACGTGGCAGACTGCGCACACTACCGTGTGGGGCATGTGCGACCATTTTCAATGTTCAAATTTTACAGAAATGTGTTTTACATTTTTTTGGATTTTTTTATATATTTTGTGAAATTTTGATAGTACTAGAACCATTTTTTCCTTGAAATATTTGGTATTATTAAATGTAAATTAAGTATTTTCTGTTTGAATTTTTGCTAGAAAATTTATTTTATTCGTCTAAAATATTTTGTGTTTTATACATAGTCTTGGCTATTTCTATTGATTGTGTGTTCAATTAATAAGGTATATCAATTGTATTAACTCATCTTTCTATGTCAAGCGATAGTCTTGGCTACTTTTATTGATTGATGAGATATCGAGTTCCAATAGCGAAAGGCCCAACCACAAATGCTAGGTTGAGATGTATGGAGGAATATCTAAAGGGCATAAAGATGGACCCCAAGATATACAAGGAGTGTATTTTTTCTAAAAATTTTATGTTAGGATACTGTAAGGATAAACAACCAAATTCAGGAAATAGAAAGAAATGCACAAGCAGATAGAATAGTGTATACTCCCCCTTCGCTTTTATTTCAAATGCCTTTGATGCATGGATAGAGTTCAAATAAAGTGATTCATTATGTATTCATGTGTGCATTAATATTCAAATGATCTTATCATTAATAAACTCTTGGATAAGATGTTATATCATGGTTGATAATATGTTGCTGTTCATAATCATAATTAGCCCACTGTTTGCTTCAACTTTCTACTACTTTTTTTTTCTTTTGCTTTATAAAAGCGTTTTGCTGATATTATTATGTGTACCAGAACCATGATAGTGGCAAGATTTACTTTGTCTCGGGTGTGAGATCGGCATGGCGAGGACGGTTAGTATTCCTCCCAAACTTTAGCTGGAAAGAATTATTCTTTGTTCTTCATCTCTTCACAGTTGTAACTAATCCATTTTTTGCACTTGCTTTTAGATGTCCTTTTCCGGGGAGCATTCGGTTTTCATGTGTACAACTTCCCCAGGTTCCGGCAGTACAGCTCTTGGTATAGTTTTACATACTAACTGCTCATGACTAGATGATGTGATAGTTTGATGAGATTTTTGGTAGATTATTTGTTATTCTTCGTGAGATGTGCAGATTTTTCCCGTTTTGGTTTTGATGGTTTCGTTCTTATTACTTTGGTTTTCGTGTAGAATACAGATTTTGATTTTGTGTAATTATCATATTAGCATTCATTTTGGTTATGAAAATTTTCTATTGCAAGCAAAGATTTGATTCTGAATTATCTCATTCCCCATTTAATTTATTTATCACTTGAACACCACAAACATGCCTAGACATTTCTCAACTTGTTTTCAAGGCATTTCAAATTCAATTGTTTAAGATACATCTGGAAATAATCAACCATCAAAAGACAAATAACTATGTGATGCAGCGGAAGCAATAAGATCAAATGAGATAAATGATTGAATCAGTTAATTAGCGCACAAATGACGAAAACAATCTATGGGATAACAATTGAGTACGTTGATTTGAATACAAATACCGAAAACTATCTTTTATTAACCTTACCCAGGAGAATAGACATCAAAGATCGTTGATTCCCGTAAGAATACCAAAATTTGGAGAGTCGTTGATTCTAGCAAGAACACTGAAATTTGGAGAGAAAAGATATTCATGTCGATATATTATTATCAACTCTCATTTAAAGAAATAAGATTTTTACATATTTATAAGCTTAAAAAAAACTCTAATAAGAGTCATAAACAAAAAATAAACTAATTTAATATTTCTAAACAAAAAATCTAATTAAAATAAACTCCTAAATTAACTAAAATATAACATGGATTTCCTTTTTCCCCACCGCATCACTATGACTTAAAGGGGCATCAACATCATCTACAATGAATTGGCAATCCGACTCTATAACCACTTCATTCAATGACATTGTTTAGGCTACTCGGAACCCACGGTCTTTGAAGTCGTACAGCAGGTCGCCTGCTCAGCATTTTATTGTTATTTTATTAAAATACTCAGTTCCTAGCCCCTCATTTTTTTCATCCGTAACTCAGGGGTTACTTTAAGAGTCACGTGAGACGCCTACTCAACTTTTCACTAAACACAATATTATTTTAATCCCCAACTTTTATCTACTATTTCATTTAATACTTTCTACCCCAAATTCATTAAAATAAAAATAGTTCATTCAAATAAAAATAATTCGTTAAAATAAAAATATTACATTAAAATAAAAATTACCAAAATGATTATTTTGTGAAAAATGATTATTTTGTGAAAAATGATTGGACGTAAAATTTTGAAAATTACCAAAATTAGAAAGTGTAGGTTGATATGGAAATGGAGAAAATGAAGCAGCATGATTAAATTGATAGTTTGTGAAAGAGAAAAAATTTGATGGATTATTTTGAGAATATTGATAGTTGACAAAATTTGATGGGTTATTTTGAGAAGAGGATTGAGTATTTTCATTATTGGAATCCATAATTTTGGGAAAAAATTTGGAGTGTGAGTAATTTGAGAGTATGAAGAGAAATTTTAAGAGTTGAGAGAGTCTGAGGGAGAAAAATGAGTGTTTGAAGTGAAAAAATGATAGAAAAAAATGTGTTTAGGGGGTATTTATAGGAAAATGGGTAAAATTAACAGTTAGGGACCAAAATGATAATTTTTCAGCCCCCAACGGTAATATTACCGTTGGAGTAAATATGACCGTTGGATCAAAATGATCAAACTGTCAGATTTTGATTTTTAAAAAATATATATATGTGTCAGGGGCGGGTCCAATGCCTGTCCTCTCGCAGTAACACGTCCCCTTGCACCGGGCTACGAACGGGCCAGTTTTAGCCTATGCACTTTATTGGATGACATTTGCTTAGCCTATGTAAAGTGCTTCCTTCGAAGCCACACTAAGGACCCAGCCAGCTCAAATTCGGTTCTGTTGCGTAAAACTGCATCATCTACATTAATTAAGTTTGAGCTGCCCAGGTGGTTGTGGCACCCAACTAGCATTTGTGGAGGTCCTGCAACTTCCATTTTAAGCCTCTCTAGCTCTCCTCCGTTGGCGAAGCATGCTTGCCTTAGAAAATCATTCTATGGTTCTAAAGCCTCAAATAATGCAACACAATTTCTGTAATGGTGTTGGGGTTGTTTGGGTTTGGGCATAGGTCTTTTTTTTTCCAGTCATTTCAATGATATATTAACTGGTATGAAATTTTTATGTGGTAACTATATTGTTCTTTCGTTCATCCATAATTTTCATTGTTGATTATTTTATTGTTTTAACTCAAATATTTTTGTAATTGACCGTTAAATTTTATTTAACTATAATAAGTATTTCAAAAATTTAAATGTATATTTTTCATAAAAAGTATTGCATACTATAAACTCTAAAATATTATTTTTTAACTCAAATATTTACTCGTACAAAATATTTATGTCAAATAAATAAATTTTATTGTGATTTTTATGTAGTAAATAAATAAATTAATGTGTAAAATGATTGTAGATCTCATAATAAAAGTTTAATGAAAGTTTTACTATTAGGACGATTCCAGTGGGGTTAATGCCCAATATTAACTCCCCACTCTATAATGGTCTCCTATTAAGGATAGTATAATAGTTTGATCCGCTTCAAGTGTTTGAAGTAGATTAAGCACTGGGGTCCACTCCACCTTTTTAAAAAACTTTTTTTTTTATTTTATTAATTTTTTTTGTTTATCTATTATTTTTTTTTCAATTACTATGCAACATTGTAACATCTATTTTTTCTTTTATCTTATAGTCATTGTCTATTTCTTTTCAACAGCTCCTGAAATAGTCGTTTCACAAACGACCTTTTTTTTAGTGAATTCTACGACACTATAAATAAATCATCTTTCTTCATGTTCAACATTTTATCATCTCAATTGTTTTTCTTCTTCTCTAAAAAAATGGATCCAAACTTCAATTCATCATTTTCTCAAAACCCAAATATGAATAATTTTGAAAATTCTCAAAAACTACCCTTCTCTTTTTATCCTCCAAATATACAAAATTTTCAAAACCTACCATATCCATATTTTTCACAAATTTTGAATATTCCCAAAACTCACAAATTGCACATAATTTATCATATCCTTTTTTTACCCACAAATGCAAAATTTTCCACATCCTTTTTTTCCCAAAATATTCAAAATAATTCTTCAAAAGATGTTGCTTCCCAAACCGATCTTTCAAATGCAAGAGAAATGAGTTCATTATTAAATTCTCAAATTGCTCCATTTTCCTCACAACCAATGGATGAAAATATTATCTCATCCAAACAATTCAATGAAGAAATCAAGGAAAACATCATTCATGAAGTATGAACGAGGAAAAATTATTCATGGGTGCGTGGCTGACAACTTCAACCGATAGCATTGTTGGTAATAGCCAAAATGATAGAGCATTTTGGAAAAGGATCGTTGAGTATTTCAATAAAAATAAGTAAGATGGTCTAACAAGGCAACAATCTACTTTAAAGAACCATTAATTTTGGATGATACAAATGGTTAATGAACGCAACCAGGCATACAACAAAATGTTAAGTGAACATCGTAGTGGTTTGTCATGACCCCTTCTCGGGACCATGACCGGCGTACGAGGTGAACCGTCTATAGAAGCTCAGCTCTTCTCATACAAGCCTCAAAGATTAAAATTATTTTTATTCATTTCTTTAAAACATTTTTTGGAGGAAAACATATATACCATATATATATATTAAAATATAATATATGTAAAAATATACAAAACGATCTAATCGTAAAACATAATATCGAAATCAAATACAAAACCCCATAACCCTACAACATTCGGAATGGAGTATCTACTACAAAAGACGTAGTCCTACAAAAAGGCGCTACTAATCAAAATATATATGTCCCACTGGGCAGAGAGTGTCCAAAGGCTGCTGGGATCAAAGTCAACCTGTAATCATGGAAACAAGACAACACAGAGAAGCAAAGGGGGTCAGCCCAGTGAGTGAGGGACAACATTCCAGATTGCCTCATTGGTGCCTCATAAAGACTGGTTTGAAAACCATTTGAAAACTAGCACATGTGGTATACAATATGTACACATATTTATACACTATATACATAGTATGTTTTTTG
>CAODLS012082844.1:0-11460 GCA_948243855.1 Flueggea neowawraea
ATAACAAAAATCAATATATACATTTAAATTAGTATATATTACATAACAAAAAATTCTTGATTGTTGTTTTATATATTGATTTTTGTTAGGTAATTATATATATCGATTTTGGCAACATATTAGTCCTTTTAAAAAGGGAGAATCGAATATAAAATTAGTGGTGATTTGATACTTTCGATCAACTTAAGATAATATTAGTTATATTGGCTTAATTCAATGCAGGCATATACATTCGCTTGATTAATATTATAATATATAAATTAGGATTTTTTATTTTTGACAAATTTATGTACTTCTCTAAAAAAATAGCATATTTAATTCATCAAAGAATCATGAATAAAATTATGAAATTTTTATAATAATTTTAAATATTTAATAGTTACATTTTTCTCACGGTTTGCAATATTTTGATTTTTATTATTAAAGTACTAATTTTAAAAATATTTTTTAAACAAAAAAATATATTATTTTTTAATTTAAACAAAAATATTGTAATTTACCGTGTAAAATGAGTATTGTGCTAGTGTTGTTAATAATAATCAATTTCTAATTCTCTAATCAATCACTGCAATAAAAAAAAGGTAATTAGCAAATATTTAAAGTAACATAAGAAAACATCTTGGTTTGAGAACTAAATAACCAAGTTACTTCACAAAATGATAATCCAAATCGGAGAACTCCTCATTCATCTTCTTTTATAGATGAGAATCCTGATTGAAATCATCAATTAAGAATGTTGTGTTTTTCTTTTGATAAGTCATTTTATTTGCTTCCACTGGGATCGAACTCGTAACTCTTTCAACGCTGAAGTTGATTCTAGTGCCAATAAACTACAAGTCCATTAGTAATTAAGAATGTTTATTTCAAATAATTAAATAATGCAAACAAAAGCAGAACCTCCTTGAGATCATGTTCTGTTAAGTTTACAACAACAATCATAACAGTGTTCTGTAAGTTTGCAAACTACTATGATTTCGAATATATATTGCCGAAATCAAACGACTGAATTTAGATTAAATCAATTGAAATACTGAAACTAAAAAAGAATTAATCCAATTTTCCTGGACAACATTAACAATTAGCTGATTATAAAGAGAATAAAAAAGATACCTCTAATAGTTACTGGAGCAAATCAAGACGCGGGACTGTCAACACTTTGCGCTGCAAGCAATTCTGAGTTTAGTTCTTAATTTGCATGTAAAGAAATTCAAAAGAAAGTGATTCCATTAGAATGACATAATAATGATGCTGCTTGGATCTGTTTTCTGAATTTCTTTTAATACTACGATGATTGGGTTTTCAGATTTGATGGCACAAACTTGGTATGTTTTAATACCTGATGTCATTAATGGAGGAAGAAGAAAGAATTAGATGAGAATGGTGAAAACCAAAGGTTTTAGCTCACCTAACTGCTGAAATTAATTTCTGTGTTTAATTAAAACATTGTAACTTATCAACGGAAGGTCTTTTCCTCTGCCTTCTCTCTTACTGCTCTTTTCTTTTCTTTTATGACTTGTTTTCTTATCTTTGTGACTTGTTCTTTCTACTCTTTGTTTTAAATTATTGTTACATCAGCAATTTGCTCAAAAATATATTCCTATCAAAACTCTTCTAAACTCATTTGAATTTATGCCACATCAGCAAATTAGGCTTTTTTTTTGAAACGATCAATTTCAGAAATCATTGTTCGGTTACTATGGTTTAAAAATATTGAATAACTGTTTAAACAGCAGTAGAACAACAAAAGGAAAATAAAAAAGCAGAACTCTCATTGTTTCCTGCATCCACTATTCTATATAAAGAAAAAGCAACAAACAGTATACAAATATATAAAAAAAAAAACCAACACAAGAAAGACCAAATTTTAAAAATTAAACCTGCAAAACAAAGGACTAGAAACAACAATATATAAGAGTAGTTTTCTGACTTAGCTGTCCATGTAGTTACCAACATTATGAAAAAAGGTCAAACTTGTTGAAATTACAAAATTAGAAATTCAGTAGAAAATCAGAAACTTGTCACGTAACGAACAAGACAATTAGCAGAGGAGGCACCAATGTGATAAGGTGTAACAAATTAAGTTAAAACAATTAATATAAAAATGCCTCTCTACTTTATATATAATATAGATATAAAACAATCGTGTAAGACATGCGAATTATATGATATGGTTATAATTAACATATGGGACTGTAATCGAATGCATCCACCCTGTCAGTCGCAGATTTTGATATCAGTTCAAGTTCTCGAATGTCTTGACTTGGCAATATGCGACAATCTCAACTACTTCCTGACCACCTCTATATATTTGTATGTGTCCAAAGTTGAAATCAGAGACACACGTAGCAAAGACATATTAAGGAAATCTGTTCGGACGATTTTGTATCTGTCGGTTGGTTTCGTCCAAACTTTGTAACATTTGTCAATATGGAATGCTCCCAGGAGTTGGCAACTGCAGGCAAAGTCATAAGATGCAAAGGTTTCTTCGTATTACAATTGTACAGTTTGTGATCAGTGCTTGATTTAGAGATTAACTTAACGTGTCAGTCTAATTAATAAACTTGTGTTTATTATTGTTAATTACAAAAATAGCTGCAATATCCAGAGTCCCTGGAGAGCCATTGGTGATTGAGGAAATTGAAGTTGACCCGCCAAAAGCTTGGGAGGTTCGCATCAAGATTATCTGCGCATCCCTTTGTCATAGTGATGTTACCTTTTGGAACATGAAATAGGTATACGTAATTAATTAACCCTCCATTTGAATCTTTATTTTCAGCTTTTCGTTGCAGCATAATTTTAAAAGAAATTAAGAATACTGTCAATCTGTGGCAATTTATTTCACTAATCGGTTCTGCAGGGACCTTTTTCTGTTTTTCCTAGAATTTTCGGACATGAGTCGGTCGGGTAATTTACTAATTAAACTCATTTTATTACTTTGGGATCTATTTTTTTCCTTTTATTATAACAGAAATCAGCTTTAAATCTCAAAGCTGACAACGCACATTGTTGACACATAATAATTATACGAGAATTTGAAGTTATTATTAGGTTGGTTTTATTTTTAGTGTTGTGGAGAGTGTTGGAGAGCATGTGGAAGAACTGAAAGAAGGTGATATGGTAGTACCGGTGTTTTGTCCGGATTGTGGAGAATGCAGGAACTGTAAGTCAACAAAGAGCAACACATGCTCAAAGATCTCCTATATTAACATTGGCATGCCGAGGGACAATACCAGCAGGTTTAGGGACATGAAAGGGGATGTTTTGTATCATTTCTTCAACGTTTCCAGTTTCAGCGAGTATACAGTTGTTGATGTTTCAAATTTGGTCAAGATCACCAATGACATTCCTGCTGATAAGGCCTGCCTTCTCAGTTGTGGTGTATCAACAGGTATGTTGATTCTTAAGCAGTCAAATTTAACACTTTCCCTCTCAGATTTAATCCAAAGATTTTTGGCCGTAAAAAGAAAACTTTTACCAAAATGGGTTATAGCTGGGTAATCCAAAAACACTTTTGGGTTAAGTTATAGATTAATTAGTCCTCAAATTGTAACCCACTGGGCGAGCTGCGATTATTCTTGGAAAAAAACTGTTAAAACCAAAGCATACAAATCAAAACTCAATGATATTGGTCAAGCTAAATGCATATATTCTTGTGAATATATATGGTTACACTCAGCGGAGAAACAGACAAATAAGAAGTTGATTAACAAAAATTAACCGAGATGTAGACAGCTAATAGTACTGAATCATTAATCTCGGTCAAGTTTCAGCGCTACATATTTTATTATCATGTGATTAAATACCACACAGGTAAGGTAACAAAAATGACCTACTGGAGGTCGAATAGAGTAATATTATAAAATATAACAAGTTGCGGTATATTTCTGCGTCTGCAGGGATAGGAGCAGCGTGGAAGGTGGCAGGTGTAGAAAAGGGATCAACAGTTGCCATCTTTGGACTTGGAGCAGTCGGACTTGCGGTATTTAATCTCACTACATTATTTCTTTTTTTTTTTTTTTAATTGAAGCTTGGAAATATAACAATGTGGAAATACATTTACTCATCTAGTCCAATAAAATACACCTAGGCCTATGTTTCTTAATAATCAATATTTCTAAAGTGATGGATTAGGTCTAAACATCTCAAGAAAACCATATATACAAACATAACTAATTTTTTTTTTCAGAAAATATAAAATGTTAGTAAAAAATATTAGTTTTGTGTATATTTGTTAATGTACCATTCTTTAGTTTTCACTATATAATTTATTTTTTATGTAATGTGTTATCAAATTTACCAAACACATATCACAATCTCCGAAATAGTTAGAACAATTATCTGATCACGTACTATGGAGCTCGGAAAATCAAATCCAAAGTTCAAATATTTTTTTATGAATAGATTTTAATTATTAGCTGAAGAACATCACTTTAACCAGAAGGGTTGGTGATGGTTTTCAGGTTGCAGAGGGGGCAAGAATGCGAGGAGCCTCCAAGATCATAGGAGTGGATTTGAATCCTGAAAAATTTGAGATTGGTATCTTCTCTTGAAACATTCAACAACACATGGCAGCAAATTAAAACATAAAATTGTTATGAGCACTATTTAGTGATAATCAGAGTCTGTTTTTGTATTGTAGGAAAAGATTTTGGCATCACTGATTTCATCAACCCTGCAACATGCGGTAAAAAACCTGTCCGCGAGGTTTGTATGCCTGCCTAGAATTACTGCATGCATATGCACACATTGAAAATGTTTTGATTTGAACTACCACTGCAAATTTGGCTCCTCCAACTTGCATTACTTGGTTTTCTTAATATCTATGTTAATTAATTAACATTGTGCAGGTGATTAAGGAAATGACAGATGGAGGTGCTGATTATTGCTTTGAATGCATTGGATTGGCCTCACTAATGCAAGATGCTTTCTCTAGCAGTCGAGAGGTCAATATCTTTTTTTTTTTTTCTTAAAAGCCAATTTATTTGCGCTCAGTAAGAATACAACTCATGACTACTTAGGGCTAAAAACTACTCCAGAACCAATGAACTAAAGTTCATCGGTGTCAAGAGGTCAATATCTTCAATATTAATTCTTCAACATGGATCATATACCTTTTAAGAAAAGAAAGATACAACAATCAGTTACCAAAATAAAGGGTATTGCATATGCAAGATGAGAAGAATATTCAAGGCTTAGTCACCCTATAATTGTTAGTCAACTTAAAGATGAGCCATGGCACATGGAATGACTACTAATCTACTGTCCAATATACCCCTTAGTTTTAACAATTCACCATTTGATTTAAATTGATGCCGAAGTATTTGATTTTCCAAATAAGGGTCTGTTTAGAGAATAAAATAATAACAATGTTTGGTTTAATTTCAATTTATAGGGAGGATAGTGTTAGTTTTTCTTTTAAAGAATCCTATATTAAGAATAGAAGTCATGAATCATTTATTAAGATTGTGACAATTCTTTCCCCTTAAGCTAAATAAATTTTGAGGTGGAGTTAGATTTAATCTCAACAATTTCAAATACAAGTGTTGAACTTTTACTTTTGGGATCAAAAGACAACAATAGACCTTTTGCACGTTTGTTTTTGGTTACTTTTCACAATAATGTCTGGTCAAGATGCACCATTCGTGGGTTTAATTTGATTGATTTGTTGTATTATGTAAGGTTGGGGGAAGACTGTGGTACTAGGAGTAGAAATGCACGGTTCGCAGTTAAATCTGAATCCTTATGATATCCTTAGAGGCAGAAGTATTTGTGGTTCACTGATTGGAGGGTTAAAAGCCAAATCTGATATTCCCATCCTGGCCAAGCAATATATGAATAAGGTATGAGTAAGTTTTGAATTGAATTCATTGTGTAATTCTTGCATGTCAATGATAATGAGATCCCAGGTCCTGGAATTTGGTGGAAGTATTAATGAGTTGTTGCTAATTGGTGTTTATTTGCATCACAGGAACTGAAACTGGAGCCGTTCATAACACATGAAGTGAGCTTCAGTGATATTAACAAAGCCTTCGATTTGCTTCACCAGGGAAAGAGCCTGAGATGCATTATATGGATGGAAAAGTAGCTGAATATTGTGTTGCGCTTATTTTATTGTTTGGACTAATATATGGATAGTATTCCAATTTCATACGAAAAAGAAGATTGATATGAAAATGAGCTCTATTATTATTAAGATATGAAAATGAGCTATATTATTATTAAATCCAATGGATTATTCGATTGACTGACTTCCGTATTTAATCCAATTGATTATTCCATTCAAGTATTTAACACAACCTTTTTTTTACGTGTTGTTTTGTTTGTTTTCACTAAAAATTAAATTTACAATCATTTAACTTTAAAATTAGTTCTAATACCAATAAATCACAAATTCATTAGTAACATACAACTAATAATTAAAGAGGCTACAAGCATATTGGCAAGTAATTCCCGCAAGTAGTTAGAGAGAATATAATTACATTCTCAATGCACATGGTCAAAATTAAAAAGCATAAGCTGACAAATTCAAATGGATGTTCCCAATTTCCACATGTCCAACAAGAGGAATATTGTAAATAAATTGAACCATTTACAATTGATTGATGTTAGGTTTGATAAAAACCCACTTCATATTCAAATAAAAACTCACTTCATATTCAGATAGGCGAATTCAAACTTGTTTGAAACTCGATTTATAAAAGAATTTGGACAATAAAAACTTCGATTTCCTTATGTTTATAAACAAACTTGATTATAAGTCTTAATATTGAAACAATATTAGTTATTTATTTAAAAAATGTATATAAATATTACTTTTTCCCTTAATATGTTGATTACCTGGATGAATTTAATAAATACGTGAACAAAGTTTGTCAAAGGATTGTAGATTTAAATCTTGTAGGAACAATTAAATTAAATTATCAAATAAAAGTTTTGTGATTGAACTCATGAATTATTTATTTAAACCCATGAGTCTGATTTAAACATATTAAAACTCAACTTGGTTTTATACATTTTAAATCTAATTTAAACTCGTTCGTTAAACAAGCTAAGTTTGAGTATATATTAAAATTTGATTTGACTTTTTTATAACCCAATTATTGTTATATATATAATTTAGACTACATACGGATTTATCTGCACGAGAAATTGACAATAACCTTGAATATCACAAACAACATGTAATATGATGAGAGAACACAATAGAAAGAAAAACAAGCGAATGGGTTACTTATTCTTTTTTTTTTAATGAAAAAGGTCATTTATGTGCTCGGCAACCTAGTTAGACTAGCCCCCGAACATATGGCACGCTTTATTTCCTATCCTGCTAGGCAGGGCCCAAAATAATTCTTTATAGTAATTTCGATATTCTGAATTCTTGAATGTGGGAATGAAGTGGAACCCTTTAATTAGCTCTTTGGCTCTTTCAGCATC
Source organism: Flueggea neowawraea (assembly GCA_948243855.1). Lineage (NCBI taxonomy): Eukaryota > Viridiplantae > Streptophyta > Magnoliopsida > Malpighiales > Phyllanthaceae > Flueggea > Flueggea neowawraea. The sequence continues at coordinate 7,435 of CAODLS012082844.1, forward strand.
AGAAATAATGGGAGGCTTTTGTTTCCTTCTCAACTGTGATGTTGACCAAGAATGTCAACCCCGCCTGCAGGCCAAAATTACTTTAAAATCAAGTATTTCCTTGCCCTTTTTGCAAACGTAAATCAAGTAGGATGACAACATTTTTTATGAAGTCTTTTATTTGTTCTCACTAAGAATTAAGTTTGCAACTATTTAGTATTAGAGTTAACTCCAATACTAATATAAATGGAGCCAACTTTGATATAATAACACGATTGCATATACTATCATTGTACAATACAATCGTATAAGATATGTGAATCATACGATATAATTATAACATGTGGGACTGTATGCAAGCCAACGCATCCACCCACCATACAGACCTGTTTGTGGCAGATTTTTGTATCATTTCATGTTATCAAATGCATTTGACTTGGCAATAAACAACAACCTCAACCACACAGACCTATATATGTATCTATAAGTTTACACAACAAAGCTGAAATCAGAGACACACATAGCAAAAACATATTAAGGAAATCTGTTCGGAGGATTTTGTATCTATCGGTTGGTTTCGTCCAAACTTTGTAACATTTGTCATGGAATGCTCCCAGGAGTTGGCAACTGCAGGCAAAGTCATAAGATGCAAAGGTTTCTTCGTATTACATTTGTACAGTTTGTGATCAGTGCTTGATTTAGAGATTAACTTAACGTGTCAGTCTAATTAATAAACTTGTGTTTAATATTGTTAACTACACAAACAGCTGCAATATCCAGAGTCCCTGGAGAGCCATTGGTGATTGAGGATATTGAAGTTGACCCACCAAAAGCTTGGGAGGTTCGCATCAAGATCATCTGCGCATCCCTTTGTCATAGTGATGTTACCTTCTGGAACATGAAAGAGGTATACGTAATTAATTAACCCTTCATTTGAATCTTTATTCTCAGCTTTTTCGTTGCATCAAATTTTCAAAATAAATTAAGAATATTGTCAATCTGTGACAATTTACTTCACTCAGCAATTTGTGATATTGTTTCTGGCAGGGACCTTTTGCACTTTTTCCTAGAATATTTGGACACGAGTCGGTCGGGTAATTTCGAAAATAAACTCATTAATTTCCCACCTTTGGCATCTACCTTGTTTTTCTATTATTATAAGAAAAATCCGAAGAAGAATCTCAAAGCTAACAATGCACATTGTTGACACGTAATAATTATACGAGAACTTGAAGTTGTTTATTTGGTTGGCTTTATTTTTAGCATTGTGCAGAGTGTTGGAAAGCATGTGGAAGAGGTGAAACAAGGAGATATGGTACTACCAATGTTTTGTCCGGATTGTGGAGAATGCTGGGACTGCAAGTCAATAAAGAGCAACACATGCTCCAATATCTCCTATACGAACATTGGCATGCCAAAGGACAATACAAGCAGGTTTAGGGACATGAAAGGAGAAGTTTTGTATCATTTCTTAAACGTGTCCAGTTTCAGCGAGTATACAGTTGTTGATGTTTCAACTGTGGTCAAGATCACAGATGACATTCCTGCTGATAAGGCCTGCCTTCTCAGTTGTGGTGTATCAACAGGTATCTTGATACTTAAACACTCAAATTCAACAGTTTTTCTTTCAGATTTAATTCAAAATGATTTTTTGGTGTAAAAGAAAACTTCTTAACAAAATGAGTTGCGTAGCCCAAATATCAATAAACACTTTTGGGGTTAAGTTACATACAAATCAAAACTTAACAATGATATTGGTCAAAGTAAACGAATGTACAAGTTTTATTCTTCTGAATATATATATGGTTACTCTCAGCAGAGAAACAGACAAATAAGAGGTTGATCGTTAATTATAACCGACATATTGTATTATCTTGCGATTCATCTGTTATTTTAAATACCACACAGGTAAGGAAAGTGAACGAACATGGCTTACCTGAGATCGAACGGAGGCATATTATAGAATGTAACCCCGTTGACTCTTGATTAGATTGCTAATCATATTAATTAATCATAAAATGATAATTAGAATATGGCACACACTTGTATCTTTTATAATTTAATCTTGACAACGCACACACTTAACTTTTAAGCAGTGGAGTAATTACTTTTACAATAAGCATTGCCAGTGGCAGAATCAAGATTGTCCGGACCTGGGATTGGAATAGGATTGACTAGAATTAATTTTTTTTGCAACAAAAAACATATCGATATATATTTAAGTCTCGATTAAATACAACAATTCTCAACAATTCAACTAATAACTAATTCACAATCCTGATTCAATCTAATCAACAATCCAAGCAATTCAACCTAAAAAGCTAACAATTAACAAACACTAATTAACTAACATTAGGAAAAATTTTGATAAAAAAAAAGAGTGAAAAGGAGCAAACTTACCGGCACAAAGCACACAAATCCAATCCCTCCAAAATCCAAATCCAAATTCCAATCACTACGGCACTACCCCATTAACAAACCAACCAAAAAATAGAAAAAATAAAATCTGAAATTTGACTCAAATAGATAAAACTCAATTCAAATTTCAACTCAATAACAAAACTTACTAAATACAAGTTTACAACATAAATTATGTTATAAAAAATTCACAAACAACAACCTAAGTACCTGGCCATAGAAAAACCCTAATTTAGTTGATATCAAAAGAAAAAGAAAGATAAAGAAGGCAGTGAAAGGCGGTGGCAAGTCGCAGTGGTGGCGGAGCTGGTCCGTTTTCGCGTTTTGCTACGTGAAGAGAAGAGTCGAAGAGAGAAAGTGAGTGAAAGAGGAGCCTGCTGTTGTGTTGTGTTGTGTTGTTTCTACAATTTAACATCACTTTTGTCTTGAGCGAACAACTTCTCTTTCGTCGAAGACTTTTAAAAGCCGTGTTTTTTAAATTGCACAAAACGTCGTTGTCTCACTTGTCTTCTTCTCTTTTTTTGTGGTTGTTTCGAAGAAGGAGTTGCAGCAAGGGGGTGGCGGATGAATTAGGATTTGTGGGGGCAGAAGGGGGTGGTATAGGGGTACCCTTTGCTGCCGGTGGGGTAGGCCACCCACACTCGACCCCACTTGGCTCCGTCTCTGAGCATTGTTGTGGTTAAGCACAAAAGCCACGACCCGGTATAGTTGCTTGGACTAAAAAGCATAAGAAGATTAAAATGAATACTAGCGATTTATTTTAGTATAAATTGCTTAATTAGAGTAAAATTTAGGCTATGTTTATTTAAAAAATAATTTTTTATTTTTTATTTTCTGTTTTCTATTTTGTTTATATTTTTTGAAAATTGAAAACATTTATAAAATATATTTGTTAATCAAAAATTTTTTTGAACAAATTTTTTTCTTTTTCCATCCCTGTTTTTTAAAAAATAAAAAAAAAAATTCTCAACTAAACACCGATGTAATGTCTTTACTTGAGACAATATTTCTTTTTGTCTCAAATTGTAAACTACGTCCACTTAAAAAAATAAATTGTCCCAAATGAAAACACAAATATTTTTTTCCAATGCTTAATTTTGGTTCTATTTCAAAGTGTGGTCAAAAGGCATTCAGCAAAGTGAATTTTTCCGCTGACTGTTAAGAAAGTGAACGGTAAGTAAGATATCTGGGTGAAATGATCGATTGGAGTAGTGTTATTACCGGTTTGGGAACCACGGTTTCGGTTTGTAGAATAGAGTAACTGAAACTAAACTGTAGTTTTTATAGTTTGGTCCGGTTTTTGTTCCAGTTTTGATTGGTTTTAACCAGTTTTGACTAGTTTAACCGTCGGTTTGGTTCTTTTTTTTTAAAAAAAAAATATTTTTAATCCACTATTTAATCCCGTCATTTTTTTCGGTTTGTAAATTTTATTATATTCAATAATTAATTATAGTACCAATAATAAATTGTATTCCAAAGATTTTTTTAAATAATTTTCAAACAAATTAACTATTCTACTAGTAATTATATCACATAATTTTAAACAAAATTAAAAAAACTCATTAAATTTTATTAGATGTCCTCACTTGTGGCGGAAGAATACCGTGGTTACAATATCGAATTTAATTA